>ML777681.1:1055035-1065810 GCA_009831015.1 Picea engelmannii
CTCTAGCTTTCCATCTTGCACAAGCAGGAGCACATCACGAACAACATCATCCCACCCGTGGGGAAACCTAGCATGTGCTAGCTTTCCCTCTTGTACAAGAAAGACCACATCTTGAACAACATCATCCAACCATAGGGGAAAGCAATCACATGCTAATCTTTGCTCTTGCACAAGCATGAGCACATCTCGGACAACATCATCCAATAGTGGGCGAAATCTAGCACATGCTAGCTTTCCCTCTTGCACAAGCACGAGCTCATCTCAGACAACATCAACCCATCATGGGGGAAAGCTAGTGTGTGCTAGTTTTTCCTCTTACACAAGCACGATCTTATCTCGGATATCATCATCCCACCATGGGGGAAAGCTAGCACATGCTAGATTTTCTTCTTACACAAACATGCGTTCATCTCGAACAACATCATCCCACCATGGGGGAAAGCTACCTCTTGCACAAGTACGAGCTCATCACAGACAACATCATCCCACTATGGGGGAAAGCTAGCACGTACTAGCTTTCCCTCTTGCACAAGCACAAGCTCATCTCGGACAACATCATCCCACCATCGAGGGAAGCTAGCGCGTGCTAACTTTCCCTCTTGCACAAGCACGAGCTCATCTTGTAAAACATAATCCCACTATGGGAGAAAGCTAGTGTGTGCTAGCTTTCGCTCTTGCACAAGAACAAGCTCATCTCAGAAATCATCCCACCGTAGGGGAAATATAGCCCATGCTAGCTTTCTCTCTTGCACAAGAACAATCTCATCTTGAAAAACATCATTCCACCATGGGGGACAACTAGCTCCTGCTAGATTTCCATCTTGCACAAGGAGAAGATCATCTCCGAGAACATCACCCCACCATGGGGGAAGCTAGTGTATTCTAGCTTTCACTCTAGCATAAAAACAATTTCATCTCGGACAACATCATCCCAGTGTGGGTGAAATCTAGCGCGTGCTAGTTTTCCCTCTTGCACAAGCACGAGCTCATCTCAAACAACATCATCCCATCGTGGTGCAAAGCTAGTGCGTGCTAGCTTTCCCTCTTACACAAGCATGAGCTCCTCTCGAACAACATCATCCCACCGTGGGGAAAAGCTAGCGCATGATAGCTTTCCCTCTTGCACAAGAATGAGCTCATCTCAGAAAACATCATCCCACCCTGGGGGAAAGCTAGCTCGTGCTAGCTATACCTCTTGCACAAGCATGAGCTCATTTTCAACAACATCATCCCACCATAGGGGAAAGCTAGCTCGTGCTAGATTTCCCTCTTGCACAACCACGAGCTCATCTTGGACAACATCATCCCACCATTGGGGAAAGCTAGTGTGTTCTAGCTTTCCCTCTTGCATAAGCATGAGCTCATCTGAGATAACATCATCCCAATGTGCGGGAAAGCTAGTGTGTGCTAGTTTTCTATCTTGCACGAGCATGAGCTCATCTAGGAAAACATCATCCCATCGTGGGGGAAAGCAATCTCGTGCTAGATTTTCCTCTTGCGCAAATTGTGGGGGAAAGAAAGCTCGTGCTAGCTTTTCCTCTTGCGCAAGCACGAGCTCATATCGAACAACATCATCTCACCATGGGGGAAAGCTAGCACTTGCTAGATTTCCCTCTTGCACAAGCATGAGCTCATCTCGGACAACACCATCCCATCGTGGGGGAAAGCCAATACGTACTAGTTTTCCCTCTTGCATAAGAACGAGCTCATCTCGGACATCATCATCCCACCACAGGGGGGAAAGCTACCGTGCGCTAGCATTTCCTCTTACACAAGCACGAGCTCATCTCGGACAACATCATCAGGGAAAGCTACCTCTTGCACACGCACGAGCTCATCACAGACAACATCATCCCATCGTGGGAGAAAGCTAGCTCATGCTAGCTTTCCCTCTTGCACAAGAACAAGATCATCACGAACACAATCATCCTACTGTGGGGGAAAGCTAGAGTGTGCTAGCTTTCCCTGTTGCACAAGCACGAGCATATGTCGGACAACATCATCCCATCGTGGGGGAAAGCTAGCTCATCCTAGCTTTCCTTCTTGCACAAGGACAAACTCATCTCGGACAACATCAACCCATCATGGGGGAAAGCTAGAATGTGTTATCTTTACTTCTTGCACAACCATGAGCTTATCTCGGACATCATCATCCCACCATGTGGGAAAGCTAGAGTGTGTTAGCTTTTCCTCTCACACAAGCATGAGCTCATCTCGAACAACATCATCCCATCGTGGGGGAAAGCTACCTCTTGCATAAGCACAAGCTCATCGTGAACAAAATCATCCCACCATGGGGGAAAGCTAGCACGTGCTAGCTTTCCCTCTTGCACAAGCACAAACTCATCTCGGACAACATCATCCCACCATCGAGGGAAGTTAGCATGTGCTAGTTTTCCCTCTTGCATAAGCATGATCTCATCTCATACAACATCATCCCACCATGGGAGAAAGATAGTGTGTGCTAGCTTTCCCTCTTGCACAAGAACAAGCTCATCTTGGACATCATCTCACTATAGGGGAAAGCTAGCTCATTTCCCACTTGCACAAGCATGAGCTCATCTCGGAAAACATCATCCCACCGTGGGGGAAATCTAGCTTTTGCTAACTTTCCCTCTTATACAAGCATAAGCTCATCTCCGACGACATCATCCCACCGTGGGTAAAAGCTACCGCGTGTTAGCTTTCCTTCTTGCACAAACACTATCTCTTCTCACACAATATCATCCCGCCATGGGTGAAAGCTAGCACATGTTAGCTTTCCCTCCTGCACAAGCACGAGCTCATCTCAAACGAAATTATCCCACCGTGGGGCAAAGCTAGCTCGTGCTATATTTCTGTCTTGATCAAGAACGAGCTCATCATGGATAACATCATCCCACCATGGGGGAAAGATAGYGTGTGCTAGCTTTCCGTCTTGCACAAGCACAAGCTCATCACAAACAACATCATCCCACCGTGGGGGAAATCTAGCTCATGTTATCTTTCCCTCTTGCACAAGCACGAGCTCATCTCCGGCAACATAATCCCACCATGGGGGGAAGTTAGCGCGTGTTAGCTTTCCCTCTTGCACAAGCACGAGCTCATCTCAGACAACATCATCCCACTATGGGGAAAGCTAGTGAGTGTTAGCTTTTCTTCTTACACAAGCATGAGCTCATCTCAGACAACATCATCCCACCATGAGGGAAAGATATCTCATGCTATCTTTCCCTCTTGCACAAGCACGAACTCATCTCGGATAACAACATCCCACTATGGGCAGGCTAGCTTTCCCACTTGCACAAGCATGAGCGAATATCAAACAACATCATCCCACTGTGGGGGAAAGCTAGTGTGTGCTAGATTTCCCTCACGGAGGGATGATGTTGTCTGAGATGTGCTCATGCTTCTATGCTAGATTTCCATCTTGCACAAGCACAAGTTCATCTCAAACAACATCATCGCACTATGGCGGAAAGCTGTTAGCTTTCCCTCTTGCAGAAGCATGACCTCGTCTCAAACAACATCATCCCACCTTGGGGAAAAGCTAGCTCATGCCAACTTTCCCTCTTGCACAAGCACGACCTCATCTCGGACAACATCCCACCATGGGGAAAAGCTAGCGCATGCTAGTTTTCCCTCTTGAACAAGCACAACCTCATCTCGGACAACATCATCCCACCATGGGGAAAGCTAGCTCGTGCTAGCTTTCCCTCTTTCACAAGCATGAGTTCATCTCAAACAACATCATCCCACAGTGGGTGAAAGCTAGCTTGTACTAGCTTTCCCTCTTACACAAGCATGAGCTCATCTCGAAAAACATCATCCCATCATGGGGGAAATCTAGCGTGTGCTAGCTTTTCCTCTTGCACAAGCACGAGCTCATCTCGAACAACATCATCCCATCGTTTGGAAAAGCTATCACATGCTAGCTTTCCCTCTTACACAAGCACAAGCTCATCTAAGACAACATCATCCAACTATGGGAGAAACCTAGTGTGTGCAAGCTTTCCATCTTGCACAAGTGCAAGCTCATCTTAGACATTATCTCACCATGGGGCAAAGCTAGAGCGTGTTAGCTTTCCCTCTTGCACAAGCACGAGCTCATCTCAAACATCATTGCACCATGGAGAAAAAATAGAGAGTGTTATCTTTCCCTCTTGCACAAGCACGATCTCATATCGAACAACATCCCACTGTGGGGGAATGCTTGCGCGTGCTAGTTCTCCCTCTTACACAAGTACGATCTCATCTTGGAAAACATCATCCAACCATGGGGGAAAGCTAGTGCGTGCTAAGTTTCCTTCTTGAACAAGAACGAGCTCATTTCAGACAATATCATCCCACCATGGCGGAAAGATGCCTTGTCCTAGTTTTCCCTCTTGCAAAAGCACGAGCTCATCTCAGACAGCATCATCCCACCGTGGGGAAGAGCTAGCACATGCTAGCTTTACCTTTTGCACAAGCATGAGCTCATCTTGGACAACATCGTCCCACCGTGGGGGAAACCTAGCATTTCCTTCTCGCACAAGCACAAGTTCATCCTGAACAACATCATCCCATTGTGGGGGAAAGCTAGCTCGTGCTACCTTTTCCTCTTGCACAAGGAGCAACTCATCTCGGACAACATCATCCCACCGTGGGGGAAATCTAGCACGTTCTACCTTTCCCTCTTTCACAAGAACGAGATCATCTTGGACAACATCATCCCATCGTGGGGGAAAGATAGTGCATGCTAGCTTTCCCTCTTGCACAAGCATGAGCTCATATCAAACAAGATCATCCCATCGTGGGGGAAAGGTAGTGCGTGCTGGATTTCCCTCTTGCACAAGCATGAGATCATCTCGGATAACATCATCCCACCATGGGCGAAAGCTAGCATGTGCTAGCTTTCCCTCTTGCACAAGCACGATCTCATCTCAAACATCATCCCACCATACGGGAAATATAGCGCATCCTAGCTTTCCCTTTTTCACAAGCACAAGATCATCATGGACAACCACATCCCATTGTGGGGGAAAGCTAATGTGCTAGCTTTCCCTCTTGCACAAGAACGATCAAGTCTCGAACTACATCATCCTACAATGGGGGAAAGCTAGCACATGCCTCTTGCAAAAGCACGAGCTCATCTAGGACAACATCATCCCATCGTGGGGGTAAGAAAAAGTGTGCTAGTTTTTCCTCTTGCACAAGCACGAACTCATCTCGAACAACATCATTGCATTGTTGGGGAAAGTTCACCCGTGCTAGATTTCTGTCTTGCACAAGCACGAGCTCATCTCGGACAATAGTATCCCACCATGGGGGAAAGCTATCTTTTTCGTATTAGCTTTTCCTCTTGCACAAGTATGACCTCATCTCGGATAACATCATCCCATCATGGAGGAAAGGTAGCACGTGCTAGCTTTTCATCTTGTACAAGCTCAAGCTCATCTCGGACAACATAATCCCACCCTAGGAAAAAGCTAGTGCATGCTCTCTTTCCATCTTGTACAAGCATAAGTTCATCTAGGACAACATCATCCCACCATGGGGGAAATCTAGCACTTGCTAGCTTTCCCTCTTGCACAAGCACAAGTTCATCTCGGACAACATCATCCCATCATGGGGAAAAGCTAGCTTGTGCTAGCTTTCCCTCTTCCACAAGCACGAGGTCATCTCGGACAACATCATCCCACCCTGGGAATGCTACCTTTCCCTCTCGCACAAGCACGAGCTCATATCGGACAACATGATCCCAATGTGGGTGAAAGCTATCATGTCCTAGCTTTCCCTATTACACAGGCAAGAGCTCATCTCAGACAACATCATTTGTCGATGGGGGAAAGGTAGCGCATGCTAGTTTTTCCTCTTGCACAAGCACAAGCTCATCTCAGACAACATCATCCCACCATGGGGGAAAGGTAGTACGTACTAGCTTTCCCTCTTGCACAAGCACGAGCTCATCTCAGACAACATCATCCCACTGTGAGGTAAAGCTAGCTTGTGCTAGCTTTCCCTATTGCCCAAGCACGAGCTCATCTCAGACAACATCATCCCACCATGGGGGAAAGCTAATGCTTGGTAGTTTTCCCTCTTACACATGCACGAGCTCATCTTGGACAACATCATTCCACTGTGGGGGAAAGCTAGAGCGTGCTAGATTTCCCTCTTTCATAAGAACGAGCTCATCTCAGACAAAAACATCCCACCATGGGGAAAAGCTACTATGTGCTAACTTTACCTCTTGCATAAGCACAAGCTCATCTTGGACAACATCATCCCACTATGAGGGAAAGCTAGAGTGTGTTCTTTCCCTCTTGCACAAGCATGAGCTCATCTCAGACAACATCATCCCACCGTGGGGGAAAGCTAGTGCGTGCTAGCTTTCCCTCTTGCACAAGCACGATTTCATCTTGGACAACATCATCCCATTGTGTGGGAAAGCTAGCTCGTGCTAGCTTTCCCTCGTGCACAAGCTCATCTCGAACAACATCATCCCACTGTTGGGGAAAGCTAGCACGTGCTATATTTCCCTCTTGCACAAGGACGAGCTCATCTCAGACAACATCATCCCACCGTGGGGGAAAGCTAGTGCGTGCTAGCTTTCCCTCTTGCACAAGCACAAGCACGAGCTCATCTCGGATATCATCATCCTACCGTGGGGGAAAGATAGTGCATGCTACCTTTCCCTCTTACACAAGCATGAGCTCATCTCGGACAACATCATCCCACCGTGGGCGAAAGCTAGCGTGTGCTAGGTTTACCTCTTGCACAAGCATGATCTCATCTCATAGGCATCATCCCACCATGGAGGAAAGCTAGCGCGTGCTAGATTTCCCTCTTGCACAAGCAGGAGCTCATCTCGGACATCATCATCCCACCGTGGGGGAAAGCTAGCGCATGCTACCTTTCCCTCTTGCACAAGAATGAACTCATCTCGAACAACATCATCCCACTGTGGGTGAAAGCTAGTGCGTGCTAGCTTTCTCTCTTGCACAAACACGGCCTCATCTCAGACACCATCATCCCACCATGGAGGAAAGCGAGCATGTGCTAGATTTCCCTCTTGAACAAGCACGATCTCATCTCGGACAACATCATCCAATCATGGGGAAAAGCTAGCACATGCTAGTTTTCCCTTTTGCACAAGCACTAGCTCATCTCGAACAACATCATCCCACCGTGGGAGAAAGCTAGTGCGTGCTATCTTTCCCTCTTGCACAAACACGAGCTCGTCTCCAACAACATCCCATCGTGGGGGAATGTAAGCTCATGCTAGTTGTCCCTCTTGCAAAAGCATGAGCTCATCTTAGAAAACATCATCCCACCCTGGGGGAAAGCTAGTGCGTGCTAGCTTTCCCTCTTACACAAGCAAGGGCTCATCTCGAACAACATCATCCCACCGTGGGATAAAGCTACCGCTTGCACAAGCACGAGCTAATCTCGGACAACATCATTCCATCATGGGGAAAACCTAGCGCGTGCTAGCTTTCCCTCTTGCACAAGCACGAGCTCATCTCTGACAATATCATCCCACCATAGGGGAAAGCCAGCGCATGTTAGCTTTCCCTCTTGCACAAGCACGAGCTCATCTCGGACAACATCATTGCATCATTGGGAAAAGCTAGCACGTGCTAGCTTTCCCTCTTGGACAAGCGCATGCTAGATTTCCCTCTTGGACAAGCACAAGCTCATTTAAGACAACATCATCCCACAATGGGAAAATCTAGCATGTGCTAGCTTTCCCCTCTTGCACAAGCACAAGCTCATCTCAGACAACATCATCTCATCGTGGGGGAAAGCATGCTAGTTTTCCCTATTGCACAAGAACGAGTGCATCTCGGGCAACATCATCCCACTGTGGGGGAAACCTAGTGCGTGATAGTTTTCCCTCTTGCACAAGCACGAGCTCATCTCGGACATCATCCCATCATGGGCATACTAGCTTTCCCTCTTGCACAAGCACGAGCTCATCTCGAACAACATCATACCAGCATGGGTGAAAGCTAGTGTGTGCTAACTTTCCCTCTTACACAAGCACAATCTCATCTTGAACAACATCATCCCACTGTGGGGGAAAGTTGGCTCATGCTAGCTTTCCCTCTTGCACAAGAACGAGCTCATCTTGGACAACATCATCCCACTATGGAGGAAAGAGAGCGTGTGCTAGCTTTCACTCGTACACAAGCACGATCTCATCTCGGACAACATCATCCCATCATGGAGAAAATCTAGCGCGTGCTAGTTTTCCCTTTTGAACAAGCACGAGTTCATCTCAGACAACATCATCCCACCATGGGGGAAAGCTAGAGAGTGCTAGATTTCCCTCTTGCACAAACATGAGCTCATCTCAGACAACATCATCCCACTATGGGCAGGCTATCTTTCCCACTTGCACAAGCACGAGCGAATATCGAACAACATCATCCCATCATTGGGGAAAGCTAGTGTGTGTTCTTTCCCTCTTGCACAAGCATGGGCTCATCTCGGACAACATCATCCCACCATGGGGGAAAGCTAGCACGTGCTAGCTTTCCCTCTTGCACAAGCACGATTTCATCTTGGACATCATCCCACTATGTGGGAAAGCTAGCTCATGCTAGTTTTCCCTCTTGCACAAGCTCATCTCGGAAAACATCATCCCACCGTTGGGGAAAGCTAACACGTGCTAGCTTTCCCTCTTGCACAAGGATGAGCTCATCTTGGACAACATCATCCCACCATAGGGGAAAGCTAGTGCGTGCTAGCTTTCCCTCATGCACAAGAACAAGCATGAGCTCATCTCATATAGCATCATCCTACCGTGGGGGAAAGCTAGTGCGTGATAGATTTCCCTCTTACACAAGCATGAGCTCATCTCGGACAACATCATCCCACCGTGGGCGAAAGCTAATGCGTGCTAGCTTTACCTCTTGCACAAGCACAATCTCATCTCAGACATCATCATCCCACCATGGAGGAAAGCTAGCGCATGCTGGTTTTCCCTCTTGCACAAGCAGGAGCTCATCTCGGGCATCATCATCCCATCGTGGCGAAAAGCTAGCGCGTGCTACCTTTCCCTCTTGCACAAGCATGAATTCATCTCGAACAACATCATCCCACTGTGGGTTAAAGCTAGCGCATGCTAGCTTTCTCTCTTGCACAAACACAAGCTCATCTCGAACACCATCATCCCACCGTGGAGGAAAGTGAGTGTGTGCTAGCTTTCCCTCTTGCACAAGCACGAGCGCATCTTGGACAACGTCATCCCATCATGGGGAAAAGCTAGCACGTGCTAGTTTTCCCTTTTGCACAAGCACAAGCTCATCTCGAACAACATCATCCCACCGTGGGGGAAAGCTAGTGCGTGCTAGCTTTCCCTCTTGTACAAACACGAGCTCGTCTCTGACAACATCCCACCATGGGGGAAAGCTAGCTCGTGCTAGTTGTCCCTCTTGCAAAAGCATGAGCTCATCTCAGACAACATCATCCCACCCTGGGGGAAAGCTAGTGCTTGTTAGCTTTCCCTCTTACACAAGCACGAGCTCATCTCGAACAACATCATCCCACTGTGGGCTAAAGCTACCTCTTGCAAAAGCACGAGCTAATCTCGGACAACATCATTCCATCGTGAGGGAAACCTAGCGCGTGCTAGATTTCCCTCTTGCACAATAACGAGCTCATCTCTGAAAACATCATCCCACCATAGGGGAAAGCTAGTGTGTGTTAGCTTTCCCTCTTGCACAAGCACGAGCTCATCTCGGACAACATCATCGCATCATTGGGGAAAGCTAGCACGTGCTAGCTTTCCCTCTTGGACAAGCACAAGCTCATCTAAGACAACATTATCCCACGATGGGAAAAGCTAGCATGTGCTAGATTTCCCCTCTTGCACAAGCACAGGATCATCTCAGACAACATCATCGCACCGTGGGGGAAAGCATGCTACTTTTCCCTCTTTCACAAGCACGAGTGCATCTCGGGAAACATCATCCCATTGTGGGGGAAAGCTAGCGCGTGCTAGCTTTCCCTCTTGCACAAACACGAGCTCATGTCGGACAACATCATTCCACTGTGGACATACTAGCTTTCCCTCTTGCACAAGCACGAGCTCATCTCGAACAACATCATACCAATGCGGGTGAAAGCTAGCATGTGCTATCTTTCCCTCTTATACAAGCACGAGCTCATCTTGAACAACATCATCCCACTGTGGGGTAAAGTTGGCTCGTGCTAGCTTTCCCTCTTGCACAAGCACAAGCTCATCTCGGACAACATCATCCCACCATGCGGGAAAGCGAGCTTGTGCTAGCTTTCCCTCTTGCACAAGCACGAGCTCATCTTGGACAACATCATCCCATCATGGAGAAAATCTAGCGCGTGCTAGTTTTCCCTTTTGAACAAGCACTTGCTTATCTCGGACAACATCATCCCACCATGGGGGAAAGCTAGCACGTGCTAGCTTTCCCTCTTTCACAAACACGAGCTCGTCTCCGACAACATCCCACCATGGGGGAAAGCTAGCTCATGCTAGTTGTCCCTCTTGCAAAATCATGAGCTCATCTTAGACAACATCATCCCACCCTGGGGGAAAGCTAGTGCATGCTAGCTTTCCCTCTTACAAAAGCATGAGCTCATCTAGAAAAAAATCATCCCACCATGGGGTAAAGCTACATCTTGCACAAGCATAAGCTAATCTCGAACAACATCATTCCATTGTGGGGGAAAGCTAGCGTGTGTTAGCTTTCCCTCTTGCACAAGCACGAGCTCATCTCTGACAACATCATCCCACCATAGGGGAAAGCTAGCACATGTTAGCTTTCCCTCTTGCA
>ML777681.1:1125921-1160711 GCA_009831015.1 Picea engelmannii
TATATATATATATATATTATAAATAATTAAATAATAAAAACAAAAATAATAAAATAATAATAAAAGGGAGGAATGAAAAAAAAATAGAAATGAGGAAACTTGTGATAAAGGAAACTTAAAAATGGAAAGTAGGAGACATAGGGTAAAAAGCGAAAAGGAATCAGCATTAAGGAGTTACTAAAAATCAGAAACTTCATTTTAGGAATGTTATTAAAAGAAAGAGAGGGGATCTAGGAACCCTAGGAGTGATTTTAGGAGCGACTTTAGGGGGAGTGAGGGAAATGAGTCTATTATTTAAATTAAAGTAATTTAAATTGGAGAAACATGGGGGATGAGGGACACTTGGACGACGGAGAATGTTTAGAGGTTTGTCATTTAAAACTAATTTAATAATAATTTAGGAAAGTAGGTGGGTCTCATTTTTCTATAAAAGAAGGGGAAAAGAAGGAAGAGGAGATGAACGGTTAGCGTAACGTTACGCTGCCGAATTGTGGCTTGAGGGATTGCTTGTGAAGAGTTGGGTTTATCTCAGCTGTGTTGGAGTGGTAGCTCAGCCGTGGAGGCGAGCTGAGAAGATAGTCTTATCTCTGGTTCTTGTGTGGCCCCTTTGTGGCTTGGGGGGCTATGGGGGAAGCAGAGTACCCCTAGCGTTTGGCTGGGAGGTACCGGTGAGGTTTCTGCGGTCGGCGAGCAGGAGCGGCAAGGAGCGCGGGACGCAGCGCGGAGCTCGGGATGTCTTCCGAAGCCGGCGAGAGGAAACGGTATGAATTTTACATTCTGGTAGAGTAGATTGTCTAGTTATTCTCTTAGGTGATTATGATGCATTATATGTAATATGTGGCTTTAGCCTTGTGGTTTATTTTCGTATGCTACAGCGATATCGTCTGGACTCTTTTGTTGGGTTAAAATTTGTTAATGGATGTGATTTCTGAATTTTTTATCTTTATATTTAGTTGTTGTTGATGATGGTAGTGACACGTTTGGGAAAATAATTTAATGTGTGGGTTTCCCTTGAGATTGGGCATTCATGTGGATTGATTCGGCCTTTCTGCCTCCTGGTTTCATTTATGCATTCATAATTTTGATCTGGCATTTACCTTCTGGGTTGGGTGTTTTTATTTCAAGCTTGAGCGATTTTTCTATGGGGCGTTTTATTTTATACAGTGGACAATGGCTATATGGGGCGTTGGGTAGTTATTGAGCGTTTCTTTTGGGACAGAGGGCAAATATGTATAGTGGCGGTTCTTTTTTTTTTACAGTGTCGAGCTTGGGGACTGTGGGCGATCTCTTTGTTTTCAGTGGTTATTTCGGCAGTGGGCACTTCATGTATAATTTGCCGTCCCTCTTTGATTGTCTGCCTTTTCGTTTTTTTTCTTTTATAACCGGCAATTCGTTTTTCATGAACAAGCTTTCGTTTTTATTAAATCGGCCATTCGTTTCACTGCACAAGCAACCTGACTTAATCCCAAATCAATCTCTGTCCACGTTATAAATCTTAATGGGCATTCTGGATTGTTGTTTTCTATCTAAACTTAGATTTTCATTTAACTTACTGTCTGAATTTTGGTTGTTGTAATGATACAATGGCGTTGTTACTGATCCTGTTGGTTGTTGCTGAATGCGCCCTGTTGTTTCCATTGACCACCATTAAAAGAAAGTCGATATTGCCAATACAACCTGAATTATGAATTTTCTGTAGTGATAATGCTTTGGGACATTTTCTCTCACTCGACAGGGTTGTAAAACTTCAATGACAATATAAATTCGTTTGAAAGAATCATTAACTGCCGTAGTCATGAAACGTTCTGGTATTGGGCTCTTTTTCTGCCACACAATGAAATGCCTAAAATCTCGAGAGTTAGCGCATGCTTCTTGTCACTTATGATTAGTGTTAATTATTGCCGTGTGACTCTTGGTTTATCTTGGGTTGGGCGTGTTACTGGGGAACGCGAATCTCATCATAGACTGATTTCAAATCCGACTTCCCTTACCTCTCGGTTAATGGTTATGGTCTACGTGTTCATTGCTTACGGTGGATTTTATTTGTGGGAGTTTAATTGCCTTGTATTCTGGGCGATTTTCACTTTAGAATGGGCGTTAAACTCTGGTCTGAGATGCAACGCCTGTTCCTTTCGTTTTTTTTTAACCGGTGTGCCTATATTTACCCTTGCCTGTCAGACTGCCATGCCACGGGTTACTGCCTAGCCAAAAGTTTGCTTTTAAGTTTGCCAGATGTTTGCTTTTAAGTTTTCCAGATGTTAACAGTAAGTACAATAGTCTTAGCGTTTTAGGGAATGTCGTTGCCTTGCCACCTACTGATGTTCAAACGATGAGGTAAATTGCCTTTACACAATGCAAAAACCACATGCACTGATACCTAAAATTTGCCCAGTTTCCATTACCAAATGGAAGTAACTTCGTAACCTTATTGTCACCCGAGTAGGTAAGCACGATGCTATTTCTCTCCAACGATTTTTAATTATGGTTATCTTTATGATTGTCTTGGTTATGGGGATATTGTCATTTTCTAGCTTGTCCTTGTTATTACAGTCATTTAATGGTGCTATATGATATATTGCCCTTTTTAAGCTATAACATTATCCTTATGTTGCCTTTTTAGGATTCCATTTAGATATTGGCATTTCCCGTTGTTGTTATTTTATCTAGGGCCCTTGTAACTATTGATAATTACACTGTTTATGTTATATTCAGATTTTTTTTATTAGTAGAATTTAATGGATAAAATTTCTGATTAGATAAGTTCATATCATTATATATTATATTTTATTTATTTGATTATTAGAAATCAATGAAGGGGTGACATAGATATGTAAGGTTTATAAAAATCTGAAAGATAGGTAAAGATATATGTAAATTGTTGATACAATATCTTATAATTTCCTTTTCCTAACTGAAATTCTTAAATCTTAGGGTTAAGGTGAATTGCATTGAATGTAAAGCCATTGTCCTTTTTAATTGAATATATTTAGTCTTAAATCTTATGTTTAAGGTGGATTGCATAGAATGTAAGGCCATTGCCCTTTTAATTAGTGTCCTTTTAAATTTTATTATTTTATAGGTTGCCACATTCAGTTATGATGAATATTGTGATCCTCAATTTGATGTGACCTATGATATGATGATAATTTTAATTGCGATGCTATTGCTTATATCGATTTTTAGAATTTTCATTTTTAATCATTGTCTTTATATATATGGATAATTGTCCCTTTCAGTGTTGCCCTTTTTTTTATTGTCATATGAATTTGCGATTTTATGTGTTGCCAATTTTAACTACGAAGTTATATTGTTAGTCCGAGTAGGTGTTACTTAGAATATGATGATAATTTTAATGTTGTAGGTGAGGGAAGATGTTATGGCACACATATGCCCTGGAATAATTGTCTATAAATTTTGTATTGGTAATATAAAGTTGAAATATGAAGTTGTATTGTTCTTACCGTATAAACGAGATTGGAAGATTGGTGTTGAATGTATGACCTCTAATTATCTCAGTGTTATTGAAATTTAGAAATGAAATGATATGGTTATCTTATTGTGACGTTAGTGTAATCTCTTGATATGGATAAGACACATGGTGGAACATCCTGGACTTAAGTACAATAGATCACTCGGAGCTAGTAAATGAGGGTGCTATTCTTTTAAATAATGTTCAATTTTGGGTTTGTTGTCGGAGTCCTCTTGTCGCGCACCTTCCGTACGAGAGGTATTTGTTCTTCTTATTTATGTTGTACTTGATTGTGATCAGTTGGTCGCTTGGTCTGTTGTGTCGGGTGGGATGTAGGCACCTCCATGCTCCTCAGAACAGTCGCCAGCCCTGAGACCTTAAATGATTAAAATCGATGGGAACCTGGGCTTGAGCGTTGATTATGTGTCTTGGAGGTCCTAACCTTGCAGGGTAGGATGGGCGGGTGGTTAGTTTTACTTTGTCGCTAAATGTCTGCGTTGTGCACCTCTGCCTATGGTCGTATTTGTTGCAGTTTCTCGTTGAGGCCTTCAGTCTTCTTGTGCTGAACTTCGTGGTTGAGTCTTGTTGTTTGTCGAGTGGCGTCGTACAGTTATGTATGTTGCTACTTCTACACGTGCACACACACCTTAAACAATTTTTTTTTTTTGCACCTGTTACTACAATGGTTGTCATAATGACGCAGTTCGTTAAACATGAGAGTTTATAATGATACCTTTATAACAAAAAAATGGTGAATATATACATTCAGAGTAATGGATTAAATGATTTTCTAATTCCTTTTTTGAAAAAACTCAATCTAGATAAAGTTCTAAAATTCTAGATCCACTAAATATTTCCAAATTTAATGAAATATGTGTTAAGTGTATAAAATCACAGATGGTGTGGTCTCACAACAAAGGTAAATAAACACAGAGCTAAGAAACTTCACCATCAATCAAATTTCAAATTTATTAAACGCATCAAGGAGCAAGGCAAACCTTCAGCCAAGGACAATCATCAAGGGTAGACAGCTAACAGGTTCATCCTTCACTCACCATCCTCACATAGAAAAGCAAGGTGTTGAGATCCATAGGTATTTTAACGCTAAGGCGACGACCGTAGATCAAGATCTTGGCCAACTTCTCAGGTGAGGATTGGTGAGATAGGGACGAAGGCTAAACAACCACAAAGGTCACAATCAACACAACAAGGTGGTCAATACGTGTGGGGAAATGAAGCCATGGAAGTCAATCTATCATCGAGCTAGGCTAAGAAAATTTCAGAAAACCATCTAGACAATCAGTTCACTTACCCAAGTAAAAATGCAGATTCAAGCATAAGTTCTAAAAAAATTTACCATACAAATAGAAGAAAGTGTACCATTGCCTGATCGCCCGCTCTGAGTGGACGACCCACATTCTCCTTGCAACTCCTGCACACTGACCGACGAGAATTCACTGGTACCTCCTAGGAAATGCTAGGGGTACTCTTCTTCCCCCTTAGCCCCCTGAGCCACAAAATGGGCCACACACTCACTATCTAGAGATTTCAACTTGCTCTCAGCTTGCCTCGCAAGGTCGAGCTACCACTCCTCATCGAGTTGGGTATCCCAACTCCCACAAGTTAAGTCAATCAAGTAGATATTTCTGCAGCATAACATTACACAAATAGAAGAGATCCATCCTCCATCTCCTCCCTTCATTATATAGAGTTTCGTAGTTCCTTACTTTCCTAAAGTCTCATTTAATTAAGCTTTTAAAATTTAAATCGTAAAAATTCCTCCCCGTACAAGTGTCACCCATCCCCTTCATTCCTCCATAAATTAATTTCTTTAATTGCTTAATTATCTTTATTTCCCTCACCCACCTAGAGTCACTCCTAGAATCGATCCTAGGTATCTCTAAATTCTCTTACAGGTTTTAATGACTTTATCCATTATTAAATTGCTAGTTCAGTTTAAATTATAAATCTCTTAAATGCTAGATACCCTTACTAAGTTTGACTTTATGCTTTTTCCCTTGGGTTTCCATTTTCTTATTATGTTTCCCTCTTATCCTAGTTTCCTAAATATTTTAGATTTCCCTCTTTCCCCTTTTCATTCAGGACTCAAAATTGGCAGGTGTAAAAAATAACCCCCTTTTTCCTTTTTCCCCTTTTTAGATAAAAAGGTTAACTTATCAAAAATAAAACAATTATTCCCCATTTTTTTTTGAATTTTACCCTAACAGATTTTTATGAATTATTTAAATCGCTTACCCCATTATTGTTACAAGATTTAACGAGGAGTATAATCATTATTTACATTGTTTTATTTTATTTTATTTATTTATTTTTTTACTATTATTATTGTTATTGTTATTTTTATTTAAATAGATAGATGAAATTTTACCCCTAGCATAATTTAGACTTAGACCTTAACTTTTCGTGTTGGGTGACATTTTATTAGGCAAATTGTTTTAAAAATTCTTAACACGTTATTCATCCTAAGGCCTTCTAGGTTCATTCATTTATCATCAACGACGTAATGTGCCCTTTAGGATGCACTAGGTGCTCCAAGGGTGCCACTCGCCTTAATCTATTTCACTTGCACAACGTGCCCTTTAAGACACACTGCATGGTCCAAGGGTGCCACTCGCCTCTTGATTGACTTGGTAGACATAAAAAAACCTTGGAGTCAATAATCCACCAGGTGAACTTGTGAGAGACTAAGGGCCTCTAAGGAATAAGGCTCCACGTTATTGCATGCCCCTTAGAATTATCGTGAGTGATTGTTTCACTCTGCCCTCAGGACATTGTGGGTCCTCTCAAACTAGGTAAATGTTAACCTACAGTTCGAGCCACGATGAGAGTGCTAGGAGGTTGTGGCAGGGCTACTGTCCACACCTCTCCCTCAACATCTCTGGTAGTCGTGCGTGACTCCTTTACTCCACATGTGAGTCTGGTCGGCAAGCTATCATCAACCTATATCATCAACAAATCATGTGAGAATATATCCTTATCATATCATCTAATCAGATGCACTAATATCACAGTAATACAATGAAACCCCAATGGTACACTCCCTGACTCGATTTGGAGTCCAAGGGGTTCCATCAATGCCTCTGCATCCTTGAGGTCCAATATCCTACACACTCACTAAAACCGAGTCAATAGCACCTATCTATGTCAATGCAGTAAAACGAAAAGTCATCAACCCATAACGCCTCATAATCAAAATAGTTGTTTTAATAACATAAAATCCAGATCACTTGCGAGCAAGTGTCCTCAAAGAATAAGTTTTCTCAGTGCACAAGAGCGGGATGTTACAAAGGACATTGATAATAATTTTACTTGATTTATACCATGATGATTTATATTTGTTCTAATAACATTTAAAGGAAAACAACTTATTTTTTACTTTGTAGACGAGGATTTAACAAATTCTTATATAATATAAAAATATAAAAACATAATAACTAAAAATAAAGTTTACTTGTATTAATCCCTTAATAAATATTTTTTAAAAGTTAAAAAAAAATTAACAATATCTCTCAAAATTAAATATATTTACAAGTTTACAATGTTTCTTAAAGATTAAATATAAATTAAATTATTATTATTTAAATTGAATTTAAATTATTTATTATTATTATTATAAAATAAACCCTAATACAAATAACCCTAGCTCTAATGAGAATAACCCTAACCCTAGTATGGCCCTAACACTAACCCTAATTCTAATAATAGTTAACCTTAATATATTATTAGTACATAATTGTTGACATGTTTAATAATTACTATTAATTAATAATTATTGTATAAGGAGTATGTCTCTAGAATAAACATACATACCTAAAGTACCCCTTGTATAATATAATTAATTATGTATAGTAATAATAATTAATATTATAGATAATAATTATTATTAATTAATATATTATGTATAATAATAATAACCTATTAATAATACTTTATTAATAATATTATTAATGATTATTAGTTATAGTGAGTAATAATCAAATAATAATCATTATTATTATTAACTAATAACAACCACTAAGAATTCTTTATATCAATAATAATTATATTAATTATAACTATTATTAATAATCATAAATATCAATAATAACTATATTAATTATGACTATCACTAATAATCATAAATATCATAAATAATTAATATTAAATTAATCCTCAATATATTTTTTTTTTAAGTAAAATAGGATAGGACCTGTTATATTATCATTATCAAGTTACAATGTCTGTTTGCAATGCGAGTTGTCCCACCTAAACAGGAAACTGAGACAGCTGAGCATCCTGTGCTATGTGTTTCCGAGTGAACCAAATTAATAGAGTTTCGTCCTGCCTGAAGGAAACCAAGACTGCCACCCATTAAGTTTAAACTTTATGCCAAAAACTAGTTACAAAATAACTAAGATCTAACTGGGCCAAAGCCTAGTTCAGGAATAGAAAAAGAAAATTCCTAACCAAGACCAGCATTGAACCTTTTAGCCTGTACGCTCATCCTCGTCCCCATGCTTTCGCCAACCTGTTGGAAGTGCGTAGGCCTGTGCGCACGTTGGGCATTGCCTCTTTGGAAGAGTTCTGGAGTGAGCCGCGAATAGCATGTTGAGCCATTGATCAATTCAGGTGAGGCGAAAGACCTCGTCGTCGAGGAGACTCCTCAGAACGAAGATGAGAGTGAGGTACCCCGAGTCGGTGAAGAGTTGCTAGTCCTACCAGTGGCTGTCGTCGAAGGCTGGTGGAATGGGCCCTATTGCGCCCTCACTTGCATGTGTCAGTCGGTTGGAAAACTGGGTCGCTGCCTCCATAGGTGCACCAGGTGGTGAGTCTCTGTTTCCCTAGGTACAGGATGAGGTCTCTTCTTCTACATAACAAGTGGTGAAATGCTCCTCTGGGCTGTTGGCTTTGGGACCAAGCGGGTTGCCCGCAAATGGAGGCTTGTTGTCTAAGTCAGAATCTGTGGGTGGATTCCAATTGTCCAAGACTATGAATAGAGGGAGCTTGGGATAGCTTTGCATGGAATCCTCCAAGGTAATCTCTTCCATGTACGCCATTGGAGACGTTCATGGTTTCTTGTGCCTTCGGATGGATGCCATGGCCAACGCCTGCTCAAATTTCTTCTGTCTTTGGCGTCAAGATTCGATTGTGTACCAAGTGGCACCCCTGCGTGGTTTTCCTCTTGCTCTGGGCATGGTGGAGACCCTGTAGATGACCAAGGTTCCTTGCGAATTGAATTCTTTGCTCGAGAGCTTCAACGGGACCTCAAACTGTTGCTTCGATGGAATGAATTGTTGCTTCTTCAGTGGAATGAACACTGCGATGGGCGAATGTCGCTCTGTTCTATCAATTCAGGTGATAAGGAGGAGGGCAACCGCTACCGCCATAGCCATTAAGACTTGCTGCTGAGTGCATTGGTGCCCTGTACCGTTCACTTGCGCGAAGGGGCTCATCGCCTGGATATGGTTGCATAGATTCATACTCGGTTAATGGCTGAGTGGATGGTCGCTGGTGGATGCATTAATATTGCGTCCCGATGTTGTGCCGTATGGCTCCAGTTTGTGATGTGGCACCCCATCCGGGGTCAATTAATCCTTAATATTAATAATATAATATAGTATAATATTAATCCCATTTTAATGGAACAATGTATTTTTAATAATCCTAACTTTAATTTAAAAAACAAAAATTCTAACCCTATTAATAATTAATAAGTTAACTCTAACCCTAATCCTATTAATTAATTTTGTATTAAAATTGAAATGAGGCACATATATAACAGCATAAGAAAACTTGAACATATTTCATTCTCATAGAGTCACATATGGCGTGTAGCATTAAACTAAGTGCACTAAAAATATATGCCAAATGTGTGAAGATGAAGAGCCTACGGGGGTTTCTGCGGTCGAGCTACCTACGACTTGTAGCATTAAATCAAGTGCACTAAAAAAAATCTGCCAAATGTGTTAAGTTGAAGAGGTACGCGGGTTGCTGCAGCTCATAAAGCTTCTACTACAATGTACTAGTGGGTTCTTTAGTTATGCCGGCGTAGGGAAAATACTAGTGGGTTCATTAGTTATGCCGGCGTAGGGAAAAATGGGTATCTTTGCAGCAGAATGATCCACAAACATGAATCACACTTTCAGAATGAATTAAAAATTAAATAATAACCAGTAAAAATTTCATTTATAAATGTGATGATAAGCATTGTTCAAATTGTATTATTAGAATTGAATTAACAAAATCAATGACTATGATGAGTGTAAATTTTTTATTATTATGAAAAATTGAATGGACAAAATGTGTTTCCTAACCCACTGATTAAACAATTTATTTGATAACTTTGAGAGTTTCCTCTCCCATAGAACAAAACCTTGAAATTGAATTTATTATTGAAATTCCACTTATTTTTTTGTTAGTATTTGAGGGTATGGGAGTAGCTCCTTTACCTTAGTAAAACATGAAACCCATGATTAATCTTCAAGTTGATTAAAACTATTTCGAATTTCAACAAGCTGAATTTTGTAGCTTGTTTACACATGTAGAAAAAAAAAGTTTATAGGAAAAGAAAAAAAAGTTTATATGAACGCTGTAATTTGTGGCTAGGGCAGTAAATTATTAATCATATTAAGTAAATGTGAAAAAGTAAACAATGAGTAAGTATTTAGAAATGCAAGAAAGATATGAATATTAAATCTCATTCATTGATTTGGGAGAACAACAAAGAATATGATAACATCTTTAATTACTATCCATAAGATTAATATTTCTAATTAAAAGATCATTATTTGTGCCCATTACCAATAAATGTACACCTAGATGTAACAAAACTTACTAAGAAAAGTGATACAATGTATTTTTTTTATTTATAATAAACACATATTAATCTCAATAAAAATGTGTTTTAGTGTTCTTTATGTTAAGAAAATTGCTTAAGATTGATTAATTAAATCATTGTGTTGAGACATTCATATTGTTTTTTTTTTTACATTAATATTTTTTATTTGTATATTAAAATTTAAATTAACAATATAAATAAAAATTAATTTAATTCAGTACAAAGGAAAGAAAAGAAAAAACTTTCAAATCTACATGATCATATAATGAGTTTTCAAGTTTAAGTTTTCAATATTTTTCATTGTTTAATTTTTTTATTTGTGATTTTATTCTTGCTAAGAATGGATGCAACATGTAATAAGGTGTGAAGTTTGTCCTTAACCTTTAAAAGAATAATGGATGTAACATTTTATGTTCGTGAATGTTATGCAAATCATATTTGATAAAAACATATTTCTTATTTAATGTTATTAAGTTTTAATGTTTTATATCTATAAAAACTTTCTTAGTTTTAATGTTACAAACTCTTTTTTTTTTCAATTCTATTTAGTTTTAAATGTATGTAAACCCTATTAATTTATTATCTAATGTGAAATAATAGATTTCTTTTATAAAAACATAGTACCGATATTGATAGTTACTATTGACTTCTCAAAATTTGGATATTTTGAAAGTCTTCATGGGTTTGGATCTTGTGTTTTTTTTTTTTTTTTATAAGAATGCATAACAAAACAAAGCAATTTATATTGAAATTATTGATAAAGCATTTGTATATAACCATAATAGCTTAAATGTTCTAGGTTTTAGTTTTTTTATGGTTATATTATATGTTTAATTTTATTTGAAATCCTACTAATGATTATTGAATTATGTTTTCAAAAATGTTATTTAAACAACAATAAAAAATTGAGATTTATCTCAAATTTCATCTCAGAGGTATAACTATTTTCATTTTTAATTATTTTTAAATATTTAATATTTATATGAATAATAATAAATGCATTAAAATATACATGTTATGTTGATGCAATCTTAAAGAGTGAAATGGTAACTTCCATTAATCTTCTTTTTGTGTTCAAGGTTACTCATATAGTTTAATCAAGGTTGCAATTCATGTATATCTCTTTGTAGTTTTATATATTTATTCTGATATCTTGAATTAATAGCATGGTAATGTATATAATTACTTTGAGAAAAATAATTCACTAGTTTAGATGAGATTGCAATTGGTACATGTATATTTCTATGTAATTTTAAATATTTTTTGTAATATCTTGAAATGATTCGAGTCTTGTTGTTGATTGACCTTATGTCCCAAAAATTTGTTGACCAACTTTATATTCCAAAAATTATAAGGTTTACCAAGGGTACAATTCTAAAGTGAGGGGTAGTAATTGTGGTTTTCTCAAGATTTTTATCATAAATGAAAAAGAACAAAAACAAGAAGAAAACAAGCGATTGATTTGTTTCTTTAATTTGAGTTTTACAATTAAGTTAAAATGTAATGGACTTCAATATGAGTAATTCAATATGAGTAATGGACATAAATAGTAATCAAAATGTAGTATAAAAAGAAGTATATTTCTTTGGTATTTCCATGATGGATTTTCATTAGTATGATGCAATATGTTATTTGCTAATTTTTTTTTGATTTCTATGGATCTTGTATTGTTTTCGATGATTTTCAATAAATTCGATGTAATCTCAAAATCACTTTGACTATTATTTAAACTAATATGACAATATTATGTATAAATAGATTAAACCATCCACCAAAATTTCTTAAGAACATATTTCATACTTCTCATCTATATATAACCCAAATTACATCATATGTTTTTGAAATAAACATATAAATTTAATTTAGAGATAACATAATCTTTTATATGTTGGATATGAGGTAACCATTTATACCATAATCCTTGAGTGCATGAATTCTCAGGATTAGCATAAGATAACATTTCTTTGGAATGTCACAATTGGTACATTGTGAAATGTTATGTCAAATAAATAAATTAACAATAACCACTTAAATTACATTCACAATGTTTTAAAATAATCATTACATGGTGTTAAGGAAGTCCGACTGTGAGCCAAAAAAAAAAAAAAAAATTGTCCTTGTACAAAGCTACATAGTTCTTTTTGATACTATATATTCTATAATATATTCTTAATATTCTTATAACCTTGAAAAATATTGAAATTAACCAACACAATAATGACTATCTACATCATCTAGACATGCACCTTTTGGTTTAGAGTCTTGTTTGATGATTTCCATTTGGATTGATTCATTTATCTCATTCATATATGAGAGAACTAAGAATCATTGGTTTGAGGTCACGGAATGGTCACCCTTGCTCAAATTGAGTGCCAAATTTTGAACAAGGTTGCATTATAATTCCAATAAAAGAGGTCACCCCATAATTGTTTCCAAAAAAACGTTTTACTGCAAGCCAAAAGCAAAGAATGGCTTTGTCCTTGTACAAAACTACACATTAAAGGAAATTTGCTCCAAAAATGGATTTCCTAAAAAAAATTGTAAAATAATAATCTATGAGTGTCACATGAAAACCATGTATGTCACATCACATCTCTATATAAAATAGGTTAATTTACAATTACCAAAAAAGAGTTAAAAATAATAATAGGAAGTTTAAATTCTTCTGCATAAATCAACTATGATAACAAATATCACACAATAAATAATTATTGTTAATATATAAGATGGAAATAAAATAACTAATATAATAATAATTTATAATATAGTCATAATATAATAATTTATAATATATTCATAATATAATATGAATTAATCACTATAATGATGATGATGATGATGGTGATTAACGTCCACTAAGACCAAATTGGTCTATCGGACCTTAAGAGGGTAAGTGATTACTTATGATTCCTTAGAATTTTGTTTATGTGCTAGAAAATCATTAAGAGAAGATTTCCAAGATCACCATACTTCTGTTGAGTTAAGAGGTTAGGAAGGTTGGTAGTGTGATAAATATTTTGAAAATGAGATTTAATATGGGTATAGGCTAGACAATCTAAGAGGAAGTGCTTTTCATATTCAACCTTTTTAGTGTCACAAAGGTGACACATTCTTTCATCCGATGGCATTTTAGGAATTGACCAATGCCTAGTTTTACTATGGAGCTCGTGAGAATTTGTTCTTAACTTAGTAATGTTTTTTTTTTTTTTTCTTTATGCTTGGCAAAATAGATAGATAGTTTTGATATTCTAGATTAGGGTTGATTACCTCTTTATAATACCCCTTTTTTTTCCCTCTAACTCTTTATCACATCACATTTTCTCCTTAAATTTTGATATGACGTTTTTTTTAATAGTATCTTTATTCTGCAAAATGGTTTCTTCCATGATTTTACAATAGTTTATCCAAGACTATGTGTCTTTATTCCATCCTCGCTTGAGTCGATGGTGGTTATGACTTGATTTTGAAGCAATTTTACGTAGCCTCTTGTCTTCCATGTTGTTTAACTTGTTCTTATACATTAGGTATCTAGTCATAGCCATGCTCTCAATGGGGGAGAGGCTTGTTTCTAAGAGGAGGATGGGATAGGGTGTATTTCCTTTAATTTTGAGATTACAAGTTATAAAATTATTTTGTATTTTCTCTATCTTTCTCCATGATTCACGAGAGATACTACTGCCCCAGACTTCACATCCATAAATAATAACATGTGTAACAAGAGTCTCAAAGAGGAGTTTATTCTTATCCCAACTCCAAATATCAACTGATTTACAATTGTTTTCAAGCCCATAATAAGCTTCCCATCCCCCAATAATCATTTTCTCAATGCTATAATTCCAATTGAGCTTGTGGTGAATACCAATTCCAAGATATTTGTATGAAGTCACTTCCTCCAATTTGTTGTTTTCATATACAAAGGTATGATAAGGGATATTATTGGATTTAATAACCATGAACTTAGTCTTATCAGTATTAATAGTCATACTATAACAACCCCTTCTTCATGACTACAGGCGAAGCAGAAGTGGGATTTTTTATTTTATTTTATTTTATTGAAAGGCAAGATGGAGACGAAAAAAAAGGTTAACCACAAAACTAATGACGAATGCAATCACACAGTCGAGGAAATAGGATACTATGACTCCACGCACTGGCACAAGATAAATTAGGCGAGACAAGCATAGAACAACAAGAAGGTTCAACTACCCACCTGACACAATTAGACATGTCTACAAGATAAGAGACAACATCCCCCTCCCGACAAAACAACCTTGAAAGGAAAGAATAGAACCTCAAGGTGTGTGAACCAAATGCATGAAGGCATTCAACCCATGCACCAAAATCAACTTACAATGCTCTAAAACTCTCACACGGAAGACACCGACTCTGGCCAAGTTATCATCCGTCGCTATCCAATAGGGTGTACCATGATCCCCTCCTCAAGAATAATGTCATCCCCAAATGATAGATCCATCATTAACCTTGGCGCAACACATCCTATCTGGACCAAGGACTATAGATAAATCTGACGCGCTAGGATGAAACGACTGAAAAGGAGACTACACCCATATCCCACACAATAGGTCGGCAAGACGTGGAATGACGTAAAAAAAAAACAAAAAAAAATATTACACGACTTCATCAACCACCCAACCTATTCATCAAGTCTAACTGGTCCAAATTACCATCTAAATAGCATTGAAAACAAATAAAATTTTATCATTACTTACGATCTAAAAGGGCAGTTTTAAATAAATCCAAAATACAATCTAACTAGTAATGGACATCATATAACAAAATTTACCATAACAATGCAGAAAGCTATAATGAAATAATTATTAATACAATATATTACAACATGTTTATCTACACTAACCATACCAAAATGACAGTTGACTAGTAACCTTAAAAAGAATCTACTAAGAAGTGACAATGACTTTAAAGCATATATCTTCAATGATAAATTACACCATAAACATTCGATGAGATTAATTCCATATGCATTTAAGGAGATATACTACCATATGCATTTAATGAGACTTACTGCCATTCGTCTAAGGTGATTTATTTGCCATATACCTTAACATAATAAACGTCATTCAGAGTCATTCAATGCAGTGGATGTCATTGCGAAGTGATATCATACACAATACTTGTTACTGCTTATTAAATTGGAGGGAAGTTGTCCCAATCCAAATTTCTGATTAGTCACACTGAAAAGTAAAATTAAAACTCATGGGTAAGAACGTCATAGCATTTAGCTAGCCCTCTAGCAATGTTAAACCGATTGTCGTCAATGCAGAATCCAAAATCTGTCTATCTGAAAAGGTAAGATGTTGTTGTGTAAAGTAAATGTGAATTACCATGACTGTAAAACTATGTTGTAATTACACAATGGATGTCAAATAAATCGGAAAGCATGTAGCTGAAAAGTCACCAAGTGATCTAAAATAAAATGCAACTAAATATATGAAATGTATTACTCAAATTATGCACTGACGGTCCAAAAACTGAATGGGGAAAACATAAAGAAGGTAAGGGTGTCATAGCCAATCGTACAATCGAGTAGAGGTATGGTTTCTTATAAAATTGTAGCGTCATAGCAGAGGTAAGGCGTCAAGGTTGCAAATCTCAGTCACATTAAATACCCCCCTTTTTTTCTATTTTCACTTAACCGGGCTCAACAAAAACATAGGCTCAAATAGATATTATGATTTCCTCAAGGACCATCACGCTAGAAAAATTCCTTCAGTGAATTTAATGCACAATAATATATAAATGCGCAATCAACATTTAAGGCAAATAGTGGCCATTCAACAACAAACAAAGTCGTTTCGTTAAAAGGCAATTTTATGGTCATTCTAGTGGAAAACTCAATCATTAATTAAGGGAAAATTCATGGTCATTCCATCGAAAAACCCAGTCAACATTTAAAGGTGAAATCATGGTCCAGAATTAATAATAGAATTAACAATATATAAAATGTTGGGCGTATTTAAGGAAGTTTCAGCAACACGGTTCAAGAAAATAAGTCTCCGTGCATACAATTAGAGAAAAACGTTAACCTTAGAAACTGTTGGGTGAATGCTAATCAAATAAAACTCAGTTAAATTATAATGTCGCTAACATAACAGGAAAACACAGTCTTCCAAGGAAATTTTTCTATCAATTAACATAATTTTACTGCCCTAAATGTTAAATCAACGCAGTCATTTGACAAATAGATTCACTGCCATTCCGGTTATAAAACTCGTTTTCCAAAATCCAAATACAATCGATTTACAACAAGAACGTTCGGTACACTACCACATGATTTTCTATCAAAAATGACAATGTTGTCTAAAACTATAAATATTTTCTCCTTATCTAATTTGCTCATTATAAAATCATACATGAAAAAAATTGAATTGTAGATCGCAGTCACCATGTAAAATGGAAGTCAATAATTAAGGAATCTGAGTCAGTAAAATAAAGAAATCACAGTCCATACAACAAACAAGAACTAGGATTAGTGTAATAACGCAGATGCATCAAACAATAAAACGTAGACAACAGTAAGAGAAGTGCAAAGATCCAAGGGAGAAGTCATTGAAATGACAACAGAGGTTCTATCAGCCCAAGCATAGAGAAAATCCAAGGTTAATCACTTAAGGCACATATACAAAAACAAGCACAGAGATAAACCAACAAGGACACAAGGAGATCCTTACACAGACGTACCTTTTTCTAGAAGGCATAAGACAAACAATCAACCAAGGACAAACACAAAGGTAGAAGGCTGACATAAACATCTTTTTCTCATCATCCACGCACAAAAAAGTAGGGCATTGAGATCCATAGGTCTATTAACGTCGAAGCGACATCCATAGATTAGGCTCCTGGTCAACTACTCAGATGAGGATTGATGATCTAGAGATGAAAGGTAAAACAACTGCAATAATCACAAATCAATATACCAAAGGGAGGTCAAGACATGTCGCAAATTGAAGGCCACAGGAGTGAATCAATCATTGAGCTAAAGGCTATGGAAAACAATTCATTCATCAACTAGAATGCTAAGACAATAATTTTTCTTACCCAATTAAATATGTATATCTAAAAGCGTAAATCATACTAACAATCTACCATGCAAAAATAAAGGAAGTGTATCATTTCCCAATCACTCGCTCTGAGTTGATGTCCTATGCACTTCATACAACTCCCGCTTGTCGACTGATGAGACTTCACTGGTACCTGCCAGCCAATGCTAGGGGTACTCTTCTTCTCCATTATCCCCCCGAGCTGCAAAGGGGACACACACTCTATCCATAGAATCAACTAGCTCCTATCTCACCTCACAAGGCCAAGCTACCACTCCTAACCGAGATGGTTATCCCAACTCCCACAATCTAAGTCACTCAAGTATAGATTTATGCAATCTAATGTTACGCAAAACAGAACAGATCCATCGTCCTCCTCCTCCCTTCTTTATATAGATTTTCTAAGTCAATTACTTTCCCAAAATCTCTTTTAGTTTATTGTTCATTAATTTAATTCATAATAATACTTCCCGTACATATGTCGCCCATCCCCTTCATTACAACATAAATTAATTTCCTTAATTAATTAATCAACCCTATTTCCCTCACTCACCTAAAGGCACTCGTAGAATCACTCCTAGGTGTCCCCATATCCCCTTACAAGTTTTAATGAATTCCCCCCTTATTAATTTACTTAGTTGAGTTTGAATTAGAAAGTACTTAAATGATAGATACCTTACTAATTTAGACTATCTTATTTTTCCTTGTGTTTCCTCTTTCTTTTTATGTTCTCTCTTTTTCCTAGTTTCCTAATTATTTTAGATTTCCCTCTTTTTTTTTTATAATTAAAATAAAAAAGGAATGTGCAGAAGCTTACCCCTTTTCCCTTTTTATTTTTAATGAATAAATTTTAATTATCATAATATAGTAAAACAATTATTTCCCCTTTATTTAATTTCATCCCAAAAGTTTTTTATAAATCAATTTAATTTCTTACCCCCTTCTTGTCACAAGATTAATGAAGATTATCATTATTATTTATTATATATATATATATATATTAATAAATAGATAAAAGTTTTATCACAAGTATAATTTAGACCTAGACTTTATTTTCCTAGGTTGGGTGACATTTTATTAGGGGAAAAGTTTTAAATCATCCTTAACACGTTATTCGTCTTAAATCCATCTAGGTATCCATTTATTAAATAACAACGTGACGTGCCCTTTAGGATGCACTAGGTTCTCCAAGGGTTCCACTCGCCTATTTTTGTTTCTCTTATGCAATGTGCCCTTCAAGATGCACTACGTGCTCCAAGGGTGCCACTCGCCTCTTTCCATTTTTTTCTTGCACGGTGTTCCCTTCAGGACGCAACACATGCTCCAAGGGTGCCACTCGCCTCTTGACCGACTTGATAGACTTCAAAAACCTCTGGAGTCAATACTATGCCAGGTGATCTTGTGGGAGACTAAGGGACTCTAAAGAATAAGGCCCATGCCTTATTGCGCACACCTTAGAATCATCGTGAGTGACTATCGCAGTTGACTCTCATGACATCATGGGTCTTTTCAAAATAGGTAATCGTTAACCTATAATTCAAGCCATGGAGGGAGTGCTAGTAGGTTTTGGTAGGGCTGTTGTCCACACCTCTCCCTCAATATCTCTGGTAGTTGTGCATGACCCCTTTACTCCACATGTGAGTCTGGTCATCAAGCTATCATCAGCCTGCATCATCAACGAATCATGTCAAAAATATATCCATATCATATCATCTAATCAAATGCAGTAATATTACATATAAAACAATCAACCCCAATGGTTCACTCCCTGACTTTATCCGGAGTCCAAGGGGTTCCATCGATGCCTCTGCATCCTTGAGGTCAAAAATCCTACACACTCAGGAAAATCAATTCAATATCACATGTCTATGTCAATGCATCATAATAACATGTCATCAATTAACAATGCTTCATAATCAAAATCAAATGCTTAATAGTATAATAATCCAGATCACTTACAAGAAAGTGTCCTCAATGAATAAGTTCATTGAGTGTGTGCAAGAGCGAGATGTTGCATACACCCCCTCTTGGTCTAAACTTCATCCCAAAGTTTCATAGTATATATGTGTCAAAATAATGTGTATCGTAGTTTCATAAGTCTATCTATCAACAAAAATAGAAATTGTTGGTGCATATCATATGCTTCCTCCCAGGTCATTGAGTGCGGACTATAGTTGTCCCACTGGACTTTCACCTGATCTATTGTTCGACGCCATAGTTTTCAAATGCAATGATCCAGGATGTATATTGGCTCAGCCGTGAGCACACCCTCATCCAACACCCATAAGGCGCTCACGTAAAACATGTGTAGGATCACTAATCATAATGTCTCAAATAGAGACGTGAAAGACGTCATGCATATGCCTCAAGAATCAGGAAAGGCTAGTCATTAGACCACAACCTCTCTTTTCCTCAATATCATAGGATATAGTTTAGCCCATTTTCCAAACTTGATCAAACTCTTATGCGGTTTCTTCCACAAAAGTACTCAATCGCCACCTGGTAACTACGGTTGACATGACGTGCATCGACATAACTCTTCTATCGATCATGTACTTCCTTGATCCTTTGTCTTATAGCTTGCATTTAATATTCCAAATCTTGGATCGTTTCTGGTCCCACCAGGACCCTATCCTCAAGCCGATCCCAACTCAAAGGCATCGGACACAGTCGCCCATAAAGAAACTCGAAAGGCACTATCTTAATGGTTTTTGTTAATTGTTATTATAAGAGAATTCCACTAGTGGAAAGAATTCTTTCCAACGCTTTTGTTGGTCCATCACATACATGCGCAACATGTCCTCCAAGGTCTGGTTCGTTCGTTTGGTCTACTCATCGGTCTCTGGGTGATACATAGTACTGAAGTTAAGTTGGGTTCCAAAGGCGTCCTGGAAACTCATCCAAAATCATCTAGTAAACATTGATCCTTGATCGGATATAATCCTCTTAGGCACGCTATGCAGTCTCACAATCTCACTGATGAAAAATCTAGCTATGTCAGGTGCATAATACGTCGTACGCATAGGAATAAAGTGAGCACTCTTCATCAGAGTGTCTACTAATATGAAAGTAAAGTTGTTTCTCCTTATCGTCAGTGGAAATCCAACAATAAAATCCATCGAAATAACCTCCCACTTCGATTCTAGAATAGAGTGTGGTTGTAGTAATCCTGTTGGATGTCTATGTTTAGCCTTTACCTGCTAACATTCTAGACATCTGGCCACATCGTTCACTATGTCTGCCTTCATTCCCTTCCAGAAGAATAAGGGTTGAAGGTCTGCCTTCATCTTCGTGACTCCCGGGTGAGCTATGTATACTACTCTATGAGTCTCTCTTAGGATCAATCTCCTCAACTTGTCGTTCAGTGGTATGTAAATCCGATTTTTAAACCTCAATAATTTATTTTCGTCAAATGTATATCCTTCAAATCTTGGTACCATCATTGTGTTTTTATACGTAACTCACTAAGAAATTCTGACCAATGACGTTGTCACACATTTAGGTCTCTTTGCGTAAATATGTGTTGTAGTCCATAGTGGTCCATCTTTAGTTAAAATTTTCATCCAAAAAGGTAGTGTCTCCAAACCTTCAAGGCATAAACAATGACTAACAACTCCAAATCATGCGTCACATAGTTCTCCTCATGCCTTCTTAGTTTCCTCGAGATGTACGTGATCACTCGACTATATTTCATCAAGACTCCCCCTAAGCATTCCTTGGATGCATTAATGCATACAAAGAAGTCCACGCCCATGTCAGGGACATTTAGTATCCGTGTTGTCATCAATAGCTCCTTGATCCTCCAAAAGGTTTCCACGCATTTCTCAGTCTAAACAATCTTCTTGTTCTTCTTCTGCAATTCTGTGATCGGATTTTCTATCATCTAAAATATATCAATGAACCGTTGATAATATCCTACCCAAACCATGAAGCTATGCACTTATGGTATATTCGTCGGTGCACGCCATTCCATAATATCCTCAACCTTTTCTAGATCCACGGCGATACCTTCATCGGAGATGATATGCCCTAAGTAGTGAATCTTTGATTGATAAAATGAGCATTTGGACAACTTCCCATACAATGTTTGCTCTCATAGACACTTTATTACTAAGCACAAGTGCTTTTCATGCTCCTCCATCATCCGAGAGTAAATCAAAATATCGTTAATGAATACTTGGGAAAACTTTTCCAAATACTTGTCGAACACCCTATTCATCAAACTCATAAATACCCCTGGGCCATTTGTCATTCCAAATGGTAAAATAGTAAGCTCATAATGTCTAAACCTCGTACTGAATGCAGTCTTAGGTACACCATCCTCCTTGATCCGTAACTGGTGATTCCTTGTTTGCAAATCGATCTTTGAGAACACTGTCGCTCCCTTCATCTGATCGAACAAATCATTAATCCTTGGCAATGAATATTGATTCTTGATCATTGCCTTGTTCAATTGATAGTAGTCAATGCAGAGCCTCCAATACCCATCCTTATTTTGTATCAAAATAACAGGTGCACCCCAGGGTGACACACTTGATTGTATCAGTCCCAGGTCTAGCAATTCCTTCAGTTGCATTCTCAACTCCTGTAACTCCGAGGTCGACATCTGATAAGGTGTTCTCTCTATCGGTTCAATCCTTGGTTTTAGGTCTATAGTAAACTCCAATGCCCTCTCTTGTGGCATTCCAGGTGACTCCTCCAGAAGGACGTCTGCAATCTCTCTCACCACCATAAGGTGTTCTAGACCTTTCGCTTCTCCCTTCTTGTTTATGTAAGGATCGCATAAATATTATATCCCTTGTGAATGCTCTTATGTAGTTGCAAGGAAGAGATGAACCTTAGGGAAACTCCCTAGTTCCGTACTACAATCATGCATATTTTCCCCTCATCATCGACCAATCTCAATTGTTTCATCTTACAGTTGAGTATCGCTTCATGCGATTCCAACCCATCCATACCAATCACAATGTCATAAGATCCTAAGATCATGACGTACAGGTTGGCCCTAGTGACAAATCTCCTAGGTTAAGGGTACAACCCGTAACCTTTCCTCCAACCTTCTGTTTGTCTCCTGAAGCCATCTCTATGAAGCTAAATGCATCATGTTTGATTTCCTTTACCTTAATCCTTTTTTGCGTTGCACCATAAATGAAACTCTCGGTAGCACCATGATATATCAAAATACTAAGGGTCTAGTCAGTGATGGTACCTGACATCTCGAGCATAGTCGACTCATGCTCTCCCTGGTGGTTATTCACTACTACATGAATCCGATGGGCCTTGCCCAAAAATTCTCATGGTAGTGGGTCTGGTTGATCCATATGTTGCAAACCTTTCATCTAGGTAGTAAAGCTAGTCATGTGGCTCCCCAAAATCCAACACACTTTCTTCAGTCCAGTAATCCTAGTACCCGAAGCAGAAGCTGAATTCTAATGATAAGGCCAAAATCTAACTTCTGGACCTTAAATTTCTAGATAATTTGGTGCAGAGAATACCGAAGAAACTCCAAAATGGGCCATGTACTCGGGCACCATGTGGCTACCTCATCATAAGGTGTTGAACTCATTGAGATGACGCTCAATGAATTCCTCAGAAAGATACCTCTCTTGTAACCGTTCCTTGAACAATTCCCATGACACATGGTCGACGACCATGTTCAAACATGGAAGGAGAGTCTTCTACCATAGAAGAGCGCTCCCATTTAGTTGAAATACCACCATGAGAACCTTCATGTTGGAGGTCATAATCGCGAAGTGAGAATCACAATTCCTTGCACTACAACCACGCATTGATGGAACAGTCATTCGTGACACTTGTGTACTCAAGAAAGTAACTCTCTCGAGTTCTCAATTGAAGCTAATAGTATTGTCTAGGGCGTGCTGTGAACGCTTAGGGGTACAGGTGCCCTGTCCTCATATTAATACCGATGGAGGATCAAGGCCACTTGACATTACCTGGAAGGGCATTGTTAGACCATCTTCATCCCTTACAACAAGCGAATCCATCCCAATTACTTGCTCCTCCCCTTGGGGGTTCGACTCTGAGGGTGCAAGAACTTCTGGAGGCGTTGCACCTCCTTCCACGACACCACATTGCGAACCTATGAGGCATCATCTATAAGAGACACGTTAAATTTTTTAATTAATGCAATGGTTTATACTCATGGGTTTACTACAGTGGAAATCCTAGTGATCCACATTCACAGGGTTTAACCCACTATGATACCAAATGTAACAACCCCTTCATGTAAAAACCCCTTCTTCACGACTACAAGCGAAGCAGAAGTGTGATATTTTTTTGTTTTTTTTAATTGAAAGGCATTATGGTGACAAAAACAATGGTTAACCACACAACTGATGATGAACATAAGCACACAGTCTAGGCAACAGGCTATTATGACTCCACGCACTGGCACATGAAAAACTGGATGAGACAAGCATAGGAGAACAAGAAGGATCAACTACCCGCCCGATGCAATTATAAACGTCTACAAGATAAGAGAAGCACCCCCCTCCTGACACAACGACCTTGACGGACACGAATAGAACCTCAAGGCATGTGAACCAAATGCATGAAGGTGTTCAACTCATGTGCCAAAAGCAACTTACAACGCTCGAAAAATATCACATGAAAGACATTGAATCCACCCAAGTTATCATTCTTCGCTTTCCAATAGGGTGCGCCATGATCCCCTCATCAGGAATCATGTTGTCCCCAGATGATAGAGGCATCAATAACCTTGGCACAACACATCCTATATGGACCCGAGACTCTAGATAAATCCTACGTTCTAGGACGAAACGAATGACAAAGAGACTACACCCATACCCCACACAACAGGTCGGAAAGACGCAGAATGAAGTCAAAAAGAAAATGAAAACTCTTACATGACTTTGTCAACCACCCAACCCATTCATCAAGTCTAGCCGGTCCAAATTACCATCTAAATAGCATTGGAAACATATCAAATTTTATCATTACTTACGATATAAAAGGGCAATTCTAAATAATTCCAAAATGCAATCTAACTAGTAATGGACATCATATAACAACATTTACCATAACAATGCAGAAATCTATAACGAAATACTTATTAATACATTATATTACAACATGTGGTTTATCTACACTAACCATACCAAAATGATAGTTGACTATTAACCTTAAAAAGAATCTGCTAAGAACAGACAATGAATTTAAAGCATATATCTTCAATGAGAAATTACACCATAAAAATTCGATGAGATTACTTCCATATGCATTTAAGGAGGTCTACTACCATATGCATTTAATGAGACTTACTTCCATTCATCTACGGTGATTTATTTTCCATATACCTGAACATAATAAACGTCATTCAGAGACATTCAATGTAGTGGATTCCATTGCTAAGAGATATCCTACACAGTACTTATTACTGCTAATTAAATTGGAGGCAAGTTGTCCCAACCAAAATTTCCAATTAGTCACACTAATTGGTAAAACTAAAACTTAGGGGTAAGAATGTTGTAGAATTTAGCTAGCCATCTAGCAATGCTAAATCGATTGTTGTCAATGCAGAATCCAAAATATTGTTATCTGAAAAGGTAAGAGGTTGTTGTGTAAAGTAAATGTGAATTACCATGACTATAAAACTATGGTGTAATTACACAATGGCTATCAAATAAATTGGAACGCGTGTAGTTGAAAAGTCACCAAGTGATCTAAAATAAAATGCAACTAAGTATATGATACATCTTACTCAAATTATGCACTGACGGTCAAATAAAATGGAATGGGGAAAATGCAGAGAACATAAGGGTGTCATAGCCAATCATACAATCCAGTAGAAGTATGGTTTCTTAGCAAATCATAGTGTCACAGTAGAGGTAAGCCGTCAAGGTTACAAATTACAGTCACATTAAATACCCCCCTTTTTTTCTATTTTTAGTTAACCAGACTCAACAAAAATGCAGGCTCAAATAGATATTTCGATTTCTTGAAGGACCATCACACTAGAAAAATGCCTTTAGTGAATTTAATGCAAAAGAATATATAAAGACGTAGTCAACATTTAAGAAAAACAGTGGTCATTCAACAACAAACACAATCATCATTAAAAGGTAATTTCGTGGTCATTCCATCAACAAATTCAGTCATTAATTAAGGGAAAATTAGTGGACATTCCAGCGGAAAACCCAATCAACATTTAAAGGTGAAGTCGTGGTCCAAAATTAAGAATGATATTAACAATATATAAAATGATGGGCATATTTAAGGAAGTTTCAACAACACGGTTTAAGAAAATAAGTCTTTGTGCATACAATTAGAGAAAAACGTGAGCCCTACAAATTACTGGGTGAATGCTAATCAATTAAAACTCAATTAAATTACAATGTTGCTAACATAATAGGAAAACACAGTCTTCCAAGGAAATTTCACTATCAGTTAACAAAAGTTTACTACCCTAAATGTTTAAACAACACAACCATTTGATAGATAGATTCATTGCCATTCTGGTTATAAAACTCATTGTCCAAAATCCAAATACAATCGATGTCCAACAAGAACATTCGATACACTACCACACGATTTGCTATAAAAAAATGACAATGTTGTCTCAAACTATAAACATTTTCTCCTTATATAATTTTCTCATTATAAAATCGTACATAAAAAAAATCAAATTGTAGATCGTAGTCACCATGTAAAATGGCAGTCAATAATTAAGGAATCTCAGTCGGTAAAATAAAGAAATTGCAGTCCATACACCAAACAAGCGTTGGGATTAGTGTAATAACATAGATGCATCAAACAATAAAACACAGACAACAGTAAGAGAAGAACAAATATCCAAGTGAGAAGTCATTGAAATGACTGCAAAGGTTCTATCATCCCAAGGGCAGAGAAAATCCAAGGTTAATCCATTAAGGCACATAGACAAAAGAAAGTGCAGCGATAAACCAACAAGGATGAAAGGATATCCATACACAAAGGTACCTTTTGCTAGAAGGTGCAAGATAAACAATCAACCAATGAAAACAACAGAGGTAGACAACTGACAGAAACATCCTTTGCTCATCATCCATACACAAAAAAGCAGGGTGTTGAGATCCATAGGTCTATTAACGTCAAAGAAATGACCATAGAATAGGTTCTTGGCCGACTGCTTAGGGAAGGACTAATGAGCTAGGGACGAAAGGAAAAACAACCGCAATAATCACAAATAAATATACCAAAGGGTGGTCAAGACATGTCGATAATCGAAGGCCATGAGAGTGAATCAATCATCGAGCTAAATGCTATGGAAAAAAATTCAGTCATCAACTAGAATTCTAAGACAATCATTTTCCTTACCAAATTAAACATGCAAATCTAAAAGCGTAAACCATACTAACAATCTACCATGCAAAAATAAAGGAAGCGTATCGTTTCTCCATCGCCCGCTCCGAGTTGATTTCCCGCATGCTTCTTACAACTCCCACTTGTTGATTGATGAGACTTCACTGGTACCTCACAAACAACGCTAGGGGTAGTCTTCTTCCCCCTTAGCCCCTCGAACCGCAAAGTGGTCACACACTCTATCCATAGAATCAGCTAACTCCCAGCTCGCCTTGCAAGGCCAAGCTACCACTCCTCACTAAGCTGGGTGTCCAAACTCCCACAATCTAAGTCAATCAAGTATATATTTCTGCAGCGTAACATTATGCAAAAAAGAAGAGATCCATCTTCCTCCTTCTCCCTCCCTTATATAGATTTTCTAAGTCAATTACTTTCCCAAAATCTCTTTTAATTTATTGTTCATTAATTTAATTCATAATAATCCTCTTTGTACATGTGTGGCCCATCCCCTTCATTGCACCATAAATTAATTTCCTTGATTAATTAATTACCCCCATTTCCCTCACTCACTTAAAGGCACTCCTAGAATCGCTCATAGGTGCCCCCATATCCCCTTACAAGTTTTGATGACTTTTCTCTTATTAATTTACTTAGTTGAGTTTAATTTAGAACGTACTTAAATGCTAGATACCTTACTAAGTTAGGCTATCTGCTTTTTCCTTGTGGTTCCCCTTTATTTTTATGTTCCCTCTTTTTCCTCGTTTCCTAATTATTTCAGATTTGCCTCTTTCCTTTTTTTTATTTAAACTCAAAAAGGCATGTGCAAAAACTTACCCTTTTTCCCTTTTTCTTTTTAATGAATAAATTTTAATTAGCATAATATAGTAAAACAATTATTTCCCCTTTTTTAAATTTTATCCCAAAAGATTTTTATAAATCAATTTAATTGCTTACCCCCTTCTTGTCACAATATTAATGAAGATTATCATTATTATATATATATATATATATATATATATATATATATATATATATATATAAATCGACAAAAGTTTTATCACAAGTATAATTTAGACCTAGACTTTATTTTCCTAGGTTGGGTGACATTTTATTAGGGGAAAAGTTTTAAATCATCCCTAACACGTTAATTGTCCTAAAGCCATCTAGGTATCCAATTATTAAATAACAAATCGACGTTCCCTTGAGGCTCCAAGGGTGTCACTTGCCTCTCTTTTTTTCTCTTGTGCGACGTGCCCTTCAGGACACACTACTTGCTCCAAGGGTGCCACTCGCCTCTTTCCATTTTTTTTCTTGCACGACGTTCCCTTCAGGACAAACCACATGATCCAAAGATTCCACTCGGCTCTTGGCTAGCTTGGTAGACATCAAAAACCCCAGGAGTCAATACTTCGTCAGGTGATCTTGTGGGATACTAAGGGCCTCTAAGTAATAAGGCCCATGCCTTATTGCACGCCCATTAGAATCCTCATGAGTGACTCTTGCATTCAGCCCTCACGGCATCATGGGTCTTCTTGAACTAGGTAATCGTTAAACTACAATTTGAGCCACGGTAGGAGTGCTAGTAGGTTGTGGTAGGGTTGTTTTCCACACCTCTCCCTCAACATCTCTAGTAGTCATGCGTGACCCCTTTACTCCACATGTGAGTCTGGTCCGCAAGCTATCACCAGCCTGCATCATTAATGAATCATGTCAAAAATATATCCATAGCATATCATCTATTCAGATCCACTAATATTACATATTAAACAATCAACCCCAATGGTTCACTCCCTGACTCTATCCGGAGTACAAGGGGTTCCATCGATGCCTCTACATCCTTGAGGTCCAAAATCCTACACACTCAGGAAAATTGAGTCAATAGCACCTGTCTATGTCAATGAAGCATAATAACATGTCATCAATTCACAATGTCTCATAATCAAAATCAAATGCTTAATAGTATAATAATCAAGATCACTTGAAAGCAAGTGTCCTCAAAGAATAAGATCGCTCAGTGCGTGCAAGAGTGGGATGTTACACATACCCATATCAGAGACAAATTCCTTGAGGATTGTTAGTTGGTTTTCAAGATCATAGGGACTCCTTGCCATAAGAACGATGTCATCATCATAAACAAAAATATTGATGACTATACCAATGAGAGTAGGGCTGACACAACCTTCTTTTTCCAAGAATTCTTCTAACTTGTCAATGTATATGCCAAAAATGGTAGGAGACAAGGGACAACCTTGTTTGACTCTCATATTGCAGTTAATCTCTGTTGACCAGACCTCAATGTTTTTAAACTTATCAATAACATTCTCATACATCCTTATTGCAGCATCCCTAAACTCGAGAGGCACTTTTATCTCTTCCAAACTATTCCAAAGGTTTTTCCTAGGGACCATGTCAAAAGATTTTCTAAAGTCAAAAAAACAACAAAAATGATTGGTTTTAGTATTGCAGAACTCATCTGCAATGATCCTAAAGGTAATAATATGGTCCACAGTTGAATGATATCTCCTAAACCCATCTTGTCCTTTAGTTCTATTACCATGAATTTCTAGACAAAGGCTAATCTTCTTCTCCAAAATAATTCCATAAATCTTGGATAAAATTTGGCTAATCATAATGGTCCTATAATTAGAGGGAATGTTTCTATCCCCATTTTTAAAAATAGGAACAATGAGGCTTTGTGTCTAGGGTTTAGGGAAGCCCTACTTGACTACTAAATTAAAGAGCTTATGTATGTGAGGGATAAGGTTTGACCCTCCAATTTTAAAAATTTCATCTTGGTAGCCTTCAATGTCTTTATCTTTCCCATTTGTGAGTTGCTTAACCCTGAACTCTATGTCATCTAAATAAAAAACTTCTTCCTTTGTAGGGACAATAGAAATGGTGTCCATGGAATTAGGGAACTCGTAAAGAATTTTAAGGTAGGAATTCCAGATCCTTAAGGGAATCCTATTATTTTCTTTAGTATTGTGTTTTAGAATTTGGCTCCAGAACTTCTTAGGATCCAACTTGTATAGTTCTGAAAGTTGCTCTTTGCTTTTATTGACATAGTATCTTTTTTTCCTTTTAATTAGGCATTTCTACATTTTGATCTGATTGAGTTTCAAGGGCTCATTAGATGCATCCCTATTGTATTTCCTAGAAATTTTACATTCTTTATCATACCAAGGGTTGGTCCTTCTATTATTCTTTTTATACGACACCTGGAAAGAGAACTTGTTAATAAAAATGGAAAGGGAAGTTGTAAAATTACAATAGAGTTCTTCAATGTTGTCCATATAAGTTAGGATGCTTAATTTACTATTTAAATACTTTAATAAAATGTCAACTTTAATTTTGTCAAAGTGCAAATTCCTTTGATTATCAAAATTCTCTTCAACGGTAGTCCTATGCATGGAAAAATTTAGAGTTATGGTTAAAGGTTTATGATCAAAGTCAGGATCATGGTCATTTAAAAGGTCAAAAGTTGTTATTTGGTTGGAAACGGGGATATCAGATATCACATAATCTACAACACTACTACCTAGCCCATGAATACAGGTCATCTGGTTGGAGTTTGGCCACTTCATTACTCCATTGCAAATTATTAGGTCTTGAGAGCTACAGAGCTTGACCAAGTCAATACCAAACAAATTTTCAATTAGGTCTTCACAGCTTCTTTTGTAGCTATTAGGTAAAACAAGGTCCTCATCTAGCCATAAAGGATTATGGTTGGAGTCATTACTTAAAAGAGTAGCTTGTTTAGCTATAGTCCTAGCATTAAAGTCTCCTAGCAAGAGGATATTACCTTCATTTTTCAGATTATAAATATCTTGTTCTAAATTATTATAGGGACAATTTTTATCTAGATTATTTTTCTTATAAAAAGTAGAATTAATAGGTGTGAAATACCAAATTGCTATATACATATTCTTAGCATTGGTGTTTGAAATTTGTATCCAAATGTATTGATTAAGAGGGTCAATCTTATGAAGTTAAATGTGAGGAGAAATGCTCTTTATAATATAAGAAGCTATGCCTCCTATCCCTCTATGGTGGGATTTTTTGTTCCATGCTCACCACAAGACAAATCCTTCCATGTTAGGGACCTTAGACTCCTCATGCTCCCAAGTTTCAGCTAGATAGATAATATCAATATCACTCATGATCCAACTTATCATAGGACCTTTTCTCCATGGAATCCATGACAATTCCAAAAATGAATCCCGAGTGTCCCAAATTCCTATTTATTATTATCCTTCTGGTCTCTATCCCTAACAATAGATTTTCGATTTCTAATTATTGCCCATGTTCCTTCTTCCCTGGCTTCTTTTACCTTTTGAACTTCCTTCCTTAATTCAACTTGGTATTTGGGAATGAGGTCTTCATTTATAAATATTCCAGACCCTTTTAAGCTAGGATATTTACTAAGTATGCTATATTTATGGTCATTACAACTTACTTTGACACAGATCAACCTATCTTTGTGATCAATTATTTTTCCTAGCCTCTTTTCTTCTATAAGGTCAGTTGTATCAATTTGTGATTTATTTTTTAATTCTTCTTTTAGTATTGCTAGCGTATCCTCCTTTTGTTGTTATTTTATACCAAAATTTATGAGGTTCAAGGATATTTTGTTACCCTAATGGTCCAATTCAATTAACTTATTCATTTCCTCTTTGGTAGGTTTAATATCCAATTTTTTTTCCATATTAGTATCCTCCTCTTGTTGTTCTTTTATACCAAAAATTATGAGGTTCAAGGATATTTTGTTACCCTCATGGTCCAATTCAATTAGCTTATTCATTTCCTCTTTGATAGGTTTGATATCCTTTTTTTTTCCATATTAGTGAGGGTCAAATTGTTGGTTAGTTTTTCTTCTAGCTCTTTAATCCTATCTCTGAAGTTGTGATTTTCTTTGACCCCTCCTTCTTGGGTTGATTTCTTATATTTTTCCATTTCTTGAATTCTATCCTTCATTGTCTGCAATTCACTCTTGAACCCTAAGAATCTATCCTCTATTTGAGTTTGAATGGTATCTTTAATTTGTTTATCAATCATTGCCTCTAGCTCTATTTGGAGTTTAACGTATCTTTCTTCACTCCTTTTTTCTAATGTTTCTAACTATATTTGGATTTTGGAATCTCTCTTCTCTTTTTGTTTTTACTGATTCCATATAATCATAAAGGATCTCTACAATGATTTTGGGAATAGGTGGTGAGTGCTCATATTGAAAAGAAGAGAAAAAATATGTAACAATTATTATTATGCATTGACTTTATCTCTCAAATCAACTTTTACTTATGGAACTTAAAATAAATAAAATATATTTAAATCTCTTTACCTAAAATTAAAATTGAATCAAAGTAAAAAGTGACTTGCTTCATTTTAGGTGTCCAATTTCTCAACCCGTTGAAGAAGCCAAAAATAATTTCCAAAAACCACATAGAAGTACGGAGAGACTATAAAGATTATTCTGGGTAAAAAAGGTAAAAACCAAATAGAAGTATTATTCACGTTCAAAACCCTAGATATATAATCTTAAAAATAAAATATCTCCTTAAATAAAATAAAATAAATATTATTATTCGCATTCAAAACTACTATAATACTACTATGAATGTATACAAAGGAAAAAGTAAATACTTATTTTATTATATCTTATTATATTATATTATATTATATTATATTATATTATATTATATTATCTGATAAATTTAAATGTAAAGGATATATGTAGTATGAAATAAAGATGAAAAGGTGAGCAATTACTACCACTACCAATTAATATGAATTAATTATTATATAAAAATATAGAGTACAAAATTAATAAGTATATTATAACTTGATAATTACTCATTAGATATTATATAATAATTATATAATATTATAAATTAATAACTATATGATATAATATTATTATTACACAATATAATAATAACAATATATTATTAATATATAATGAAATCAAACATTGATATTGATTAATAATAATAATAATAATAATAATAATAATGAAAATATAATAAATAAATGATATATCATAAGTCAATAAAAAAAAAGTATTGATATTATAAAATATTCCATATGATATATGTCAAGGATCATATAGTGAGATGGTCTCACTGAAATCTTAACTAAGATGAGGTGTATACATGGTACTTAATATATAATCATCCTTGACTTATATATGTCCAACTCAAGTATTATGGTTGATTCAATTCTTTGAAATTTTATTAGTTATTGAATTTCCAACTCAATAAGCGTCGTTTTTCTTATAAGACCCATTTTTGGAGAAAAATTCCTATAATTCAATTATCCTTGATACTATATATTCTATAATATATTCATAATATTCCTATAACCCTAAAAAACATTGAAATTAATGAACAACATAGAGATTGCTTGCATAATCTAGACTTATACCTTTTTGTTCATGGTCTCGACTCATGATTTCCATTTCCTTGTCAAGTTGATGCAACGATTCATTTATCTCACTCCTATATGAGTCACTTGAATTTCTTTGGTTTTTTCCCATGGAATGGTCACCCTCGCTAAAATTGAGTGCCAAATGTCAACAAATGTTGCATTCTACTTCCATGTCTCTCAAATGTTGCTTCATTTCCACTAAAGACCTCATAATGTTTTCTACTTGAATTTTCATTTGAAAATTTGTTTCATGAATTTTGAATTTAATACTAAAAATGGAACACTTTCATAGTGAGTGAGTTCCTCATGGCTCCTGAAGGCTATAAATTTATTTTAATTATCAAGAATTCATATGGTACATGTTTTTTCCAATAACGTTTTTTTAGTGTACTTCACACTCCTTGCAATACCTTTCTCACACCATGTTTCTCGAGTCTTAAAGATGAGCGCTAAATACTTTGTGAGAAATATCTTCCAAATCATCAGTATGACTATCAAAATCATGAGCATGAGCATGTAAATTCCAGATCCAAGTGGTAGTATCAGGGCCTTTAGCTAGGGTCTTTGAGAAATGCCCAGGTTTGGCCCATTTTTCAAAAGAGGTTTTGACAGGATCCCTCTCTACTATGACCTTGACTTCTGGTTCTGGTGAATGAATGATCATTGAGTTATCCCCTTTCCAAACGGAACATTAATAAGAAGAAACCTGCCAATAGGAATTAGTGAACTTCCGAGAGGGATATCTCAACTCGGTTCTCCCCTTCTTTTCTAGTTTATGACTGGAGCGACTATGATATGGGATTCGATCTGAGGCAGGTGTTTATTGTTATTATGACATATCTTTTAGGTGCTTAATGGACCGAGGGCTGTTATGAGCCAAAAAAGGCCTTTTTAGTGTAATTTAAAAAGCATTTCCGGTGATTATTACACCATTTCTAAATGTATAAATATATATCTGTATATATATATGCATATATATTTATACATCTATTGATACTCCTCCGCTCCGTATGTCCCATAAAACAAAAAGACCATCCATCCATTATTAATCATTATTCATGCATCATTAATGAAAGACATCTCTAGATGGAATTTACCCCTATTAAGAAGATCCATTAACAATCTAGAATCAGAAAAGGTATTCTTTGTTATATTGTCAATATATTCCTATAAGATGCCGACGGGATAGAATCTTAATTTGGGGAATATTCTGGAAGAATTCCATTGATTTCGATAAAATAAGATATTAAATAATGAAAACAATTTCCCGATAATAGAAATTATCATTCTCCAAAGCATCCTGTAATCTTTAACCAATTTTGTGCTTCGATGTAATTTCCCGGAGCAAGTGCTATAGCTTGCTCCCAATACTCAGCAGCTTGATCGAACCAAGCCTCCGCGGTTTCAGGATCTCCCTGTCGAATGGCCTGTTCTCCTCGGTCGGGATAGGTCAACTTGAAAAAGTTTTCTTCCCTCAGAACCGTACTTGAGAGTTTCCTACCCCATACGGCTCAATAAACTATTCTTTGGTCCTCTACCCAAATTTTCAAAATATTATTGAATTGGAGATTATTCATTGGAAGTTCAGATTAACCAAAGGACCAGAAAAAGTCAATGACATGAGTTTCTGATTTCACTTCCAATCAATTCAATTAGAAGG
>ML777681.1:1166159-1177209 GCA_009831015.1 Picea engelmannii
AGGATATTTCGAAAGTAGATTCGAATTGAGGTTCAAAAGATTGATGTAATAACTTTTGATCATAGTTCCCAGTATGAATACTGAATCTAACATGATGAAACCTATGATTTATCGTGAAATATTGTATTCTTTCCTTGTTGGAGGTCTCTTTTCTTTCACAAAGTTTCATTATAGCATCTCTAATAGCCTCTGGTTCAGGTGGGCAACCTGGCGAATAGACATCCACAAGAATTAACTTTTCTACTCCACGAATGGTACTATAAGAATCTGTACCAAACATTCCTCTGTGATAGTACATGTTCCCATGGCAACTACATATTTTGGTTCGGACATTTTTTCGTATAATAAATCTCACTACAGAAGGAGCCTTTTTCATGATCATAGTCCTCGCCGTTACAATGAGATAAGCTCGTCCAAGACCAGATCTTGGTACCGGACCATAACGATCGGAGTCGAATCGCGAACATATTAATGAGGCGAATTCGATGGAACCACATACCGTAAAGGAGCGGCCATAGACCGGAGAGTCTGGCCCAATTTGTTCGACGGATCATTTGGGGTAGTTGAAATACCTGGATTCGAAGTTGTTTGATTGAGTAAAGGTAACTCTATAGGATTCATCATTGGGTTTATGTCATTTTGTACTTCCCTCCTCCTTCTCCCCCCCCCCCCCAAATACTCGGAAACTGAGAAACATTCCAATGTTCCTTTTCGCCATAGAACCAACGATGAAAATAAGCATGAGAATTGAAGCTCTTATAAATACATATATACCCTGTATACTAGAACTCATAGCCCATAGATAAAGGGAGACTATTCCAACATCAGGAACAACAAGAACTGAAGTGAACATATAATGATCCTAGATGGGATCAAAGTATCTCCCATTGGTTTGATACTTGATTTGTAACTAGTAGTCCGGTTCTTTACCAATGGGGGCCAAAGCTCTAGAAATAAAGGATGCAAGAATAGGTAGGAATGAGGCTAGATATTAATGAAGATATTCAGCCAGAAAGTATTCTATTCGGGAAATAGAATATACTCCTTTGAAATAGCTCAAATTCTTACATTTTTCCATCAACTTCTTCATAATTCTCCCATCCACCATGAGTGGATGACCAAAGGACCGAACAACCAATACAATAAATTATAATGGATTCACATACAATTGTTCGTTTCGTCCATGGCTTATTATCAAATTCATTCAATGAAATTTGATTCGAATGTCTATTGGTAATACTTGACATGAATCAAGTATGAGAGAAAGAGTGTGATTGGATCCCGACCTACCCAATTTCAGATCTGAGTCTATACTAATATTATAGAATGAATATGTTGATGATCTTTATTCAGCATCCATGGCTGAATGGTTAAAGCGCCCAACTCATAATTGGTGAACTCGCGGGTTCAATTCCTGTTGGATGCAGGAGAATGCACATATCCATTATTTATGGAATGGGAAGAAGGATGAAGAATAACAACAAACATTTGAACAGTACCAACCCTTTCATTTTATTGAAAGGTTTAGTATTGTTCAGTTAAGAAATACACGATAACAATCCATCAGAGGGTACTTCACACTCCTTGCAATACCTTTCTCACACCATGTTTCTTGAGTCTTAAAGATATTCATGTGTATCAAGTTTAAGAATTTAAATCACTTTCTTGTTCTCATATTATTTTATTATAGAGTCCCAAGAGGCACACGGTGATCTAAATGTAAAACCAACATAAACCTAAAACCACATGTTATGTATTGATAAAACACTAAGGAAGAGGATCCCCTAATAGCTTCCAACCAAACAACAAAATCCAAAATACCAACCATAAGGAAATGAAATTTCTTACCTAACGCGAAAGATGGGCATGCCCTTTGTTCCTTTTAATGGCAATGACATTGTCCCACTATGAGTGGGAGACATAAGAAAAGATTACAGATAAGCATGAAAATTCATGGTATGGAGCATGCAAAGGAGGGACTCCGATCCGTTGTTATCACTATTCAAAAATTTGTTGAAAATATTGGAGCTATGAGGCATGTGATGGTTTAAGTGGCCATGGTAGCTCACCATTTGACGAATTAATATCTATAAACATGTTTTGTACTGATCATTTATTACGGGATGGTTTGTTTATTTAACATACCATTAGCCATTAACTTATCTCTTTTATAGTTGATCCAAAAATTTTCCATTCATCTATTTCACATTTTTTTTTTATAAGACATGATTGTTGAGCCTTAATTTTGTTCCCATTAACTCACTTAATCCAAAATTTTGTTCCTATTAAATTACTTTCTTTTATAGTTAATCCAAATTTTTTCCTTTGATCTATTTGACAATTATTTGATCTATTTGACAATTATTTTCTTGTAAGACATGATTGTTGAGACTTAATTTTCTTACATTTTGCAATGCTAGATGTCCCTCTTTCACCAACTACACTTCCTTATTTCCACCATTTTACAACTTCTACCACTACATTTATTTCCTTTTAAGGTGTATTCTCTAATAACCTATACCATGTAATTGATTAACGTTTTTAGGCTATTTCCCAAAGTTTTAATGGTCTTTTAGAATAGAACTTGGTTTTCACACTTGCAATTGGAAGACTTTTGTGGCAGTTTCAGAATTCTGGTAGTAGTACAATTATTGTCAGAAATCTCTTTGCTACTGGAATTCCTGTAGCGTTTGCACATTCGCACCATCTTAGGACAAAATTGATCATATGGGTTATGTTTGGAATGACATCAATATAGTTCCTTGTTATTATGTCGACCTTAAATCTCATCACCAAGATTCTGAGCTCATGGTCGAGATTTGGGAAACTATTAGCATGATGCAGGAGTCTGAGCATGATAATGATATTTCAAAGATTGTGAGCTGATGGTCAAGATTTGGGAAACTATTAGCATGATGCAGGAGTCTGAGCATGATAATGATATTTCATGTTTCCAGTCATGAAATATATTAATGATAAAATCGATAACTTATTATGTATTGATCCTATCCAATGAAGGGAACAAATCATATATTTAAATAAACGCATATATTTTATTTCAAATTTAATATGTAAATAGTTTGATATCCATAAATTAAGGATCAAGCAGTTATGGGACACACCTTCTTTTTGTATTGTAAACTCTATAAAGAGTTGTGTAATGACATTTGAAAGGGAGAAGGTTGGATGCTCGAACAAGAGAAAACACTAATACTTTGTAATCGGTTTTCCATTTGAAATTGTGATGCTAATATAAAGTCAGTTGTTGAATCCCATGGATAGAGTATTGTAGTTTTACTTGTTTTGTTTGCATATAGCTCTACATTTCTAGATTTGAATGTGTGATAATTTTGTAGATAGAAGTTGTTCACAAGAATATTAATAATTAATAGTTGTTGCAGGAATTTTACAAATACATATATGTTATAGGACTTGGAACAATAATTAGAATATATTTGATCTTGATTTATATTACATTGTTTCTTTTGATTTGATTAGAGAGTTATTGATTTTTAAATAGACATGAATAATTGGAAATCATCAATAGAACTATATGCCATATTGTTAGAGGAATATTTTGGATAAAACACTGTATCTGGTTTTAATAAACAAGTATAGTTCTGATATATGATATACATTCCTAAATCAATTTATTAAGAAGTATTTACTTTTTTGAAATCCAAGTTAGCATTTTTAGTGTTTCCCTACTAGTCTTTGATACATTTTACCAGCATCTTATCCGTTTATGAATCCCACATTGATAATTTAGTGTCGATAATTTAAGTGATTGAATTAACTCACATTTTTTGCACCATTGTCAGGGAGATGCTAAAGGGATTAGAGCATCGGTATTTTATTTATTTCATCTTTTATTTTTGCATGTGATTTTTTTGCACCAACATTTATGAATTGGAGAAGGAGAAACGCTAAGATGAGAGGTCACAACCTTGGCATTCACTTGAGCGAGTTTCTCCAAGACCTAATCACATTGATGGAGTATGTTCCCTTGATATATGTTTGTTTTCGTTTAGAGTAATGATTCATGGAAGAAATACCTAACTTATGTCCAAGGATAACTTGGTGATAGTATGATTTTAGTAACATTAGGTTTTCAAGTACATGGTGATTACCAAGGTTTATTAAGTCTTATTTGAGTGTAGTGTGCTATATTTTTGTAGATTTCATGCATTTCTTTGAAGAACTGTAAGAACCTCCAATATATTAATTCATGATGCAAGATAGGAACTATCAACCAACAAAGGAAGATGTTGAAAATTTTGTTGGGAAAATAGGAGCTTATCAGTAAAAGAAGTTCCTTGAATCTTTTTTCTAAATTTATAGATGGAGACAAATATGGCTTGTAGAAAGAGAAACAGATCTGTGAAATACCATAGAAATAAGATCCAAAATTCTTCCCTAGTCATTCTTGCAAATATGCGGAGGAGGTCAAAGAGTCATGCACAATAGATGATGGAGAATAAACTATGGAACCATAGATGGAAGAGTTTCTTTTATGTTTGTCACCAAATTCTTTATGCATTCAAGAGTATAGTGGTAAAATATTTGATAGTTTCATTGCATTACAAAGGAAAATGTACATATGAGTGCCAATGAATAAGGAAGCTAGAAGAACAATGACTATATTAAATCTTGGTTCCATATAGTCATCATCCCACAATATTCTTTCCTTATTGAACATTTCCTGTTACTATATTAATCATAGAAATTGGTTTCTCATGTCCAAGCATCCATTGAGGTATATTTTTCAAACTTGGATATGAGTCTACTTATGATCCTATTATATAGATGAATTCATTTGAATTCCTCGTACACTTTAGGGAAGGGATTATTTTCCAAGTAGAGTAGGCTAGTGTATAGAAACAAATGAATAAATAAAATAGTAAAGAGAAAAATAAGTCTAATTGTGAAAACCACAACTCTGGTGCATTTAGACATGAACATTTATTAAAAAATAGGTTTTTTTGATGGAAAGGTTCACAATAAGTTCAAAATATTGATGTTGGTTAATGATTTCATTTATGGTTCTTCAAATATTTTTGGTTCTATACTTGTGTTGGGTGAAGTGGGATTCCCTAAGATCATCCTTCCAAAAAATCTTGTCCCATCACCCTCAAAATGAGATCAACATTATAGATTTTATAGTACCTTGGAGTTTGCATACATTGATGGTAGGTTTTCTCTATGACAATAGTGGGAATAAATTAATGTCTGCTCATTGTCAAATTTTGTAGGTCACTCAACATCAATATATTTATTCGTACTTGTCAGGATGCACTATAGTACCTTGACACTCATTTTCAATATTCTTGAGTTGTCTCATGTTGGTTAATGACATTCATTAATGGTAGGTAATTCAACAAATTATGTCTATGTTCGACCCCAATAAAATCTATTCTTATCGACATAATTGTGCATGATGGGTTGTGGATGAAGACTTTGTAGTAACAAGATAGTAAATTACAACATGGAGTGTTTAGGATTGATTTCTTTTAAAATACAAACAATGAGGTACCAAACTAGAAAAAATCCCTTTCATAGATAAAATTTCTTGTTCATTGTCTTGTCTAAGATCCAATTTAGTCCAATAGAACACCAATCATGTTTTAACACAAGAGTATCAACCATTGTCCACAAGATATATTTTCCTTATACATCAAGCAAGAAATCCTATGTCCATGTAACAAATTTCCTATTCCAATAGAAGGCTTAGAATTTTCTTCTTCCTGATCATGAAAGATAATTCTACATTCCATAGCTTTAAGAAAATCACTTAGCAACCATTCTCGCGGTAGATTTATTGTAGCAGATGTTTTTGTAAGTAGTTTTCTTTACATTTGTGTTTCAATACATCAAATAAATACTCAACCATGAAAAGTCCAGAAGAGAAGTGTAGGTTTCAAGGTTCCAATTATGTCTCATAATTTCTTGCTCCAATGTTTATATCAAACTCTCTCAGCATTACAAGTATTTCATGTTCCAACAACATAATTTCAGGAGTTCTCCAACATATGAGGTTTAATATGAATTTCTACAACCAACCCTGAGTAAAGGTAAAGATAAGGTAATATAAGTATGGAATTTTTATATATTTAAACTTTTCATTAAAACTTGGAAGTTATGTGAAAATGAAACCTAGGTATTTATTCAACCATAATGCACCTTTATTCTTTAAAATCCATACTCTATCCTATCATCATTTTAAAATCCATATTGTTTAAAATTCACCTTTCTTGTCCTATTCTAAGTTCTTTAATCCATATTTTATCCCGTTTATTTGTGAGAAGAAAAATTTCTATCTCTAGCCAAACTTCTATAGTTTGGATGATTGGAATTATGTATAGTGGTTTTAACCCTACAGTCTCGATTACTAATCCTATGAAATTCATATACAAGTATGGAATTTTCCAATTAGAGAAAGACTTGGACAAACACCCGTGGCTTATACCTACCAATTTGAAAATCGTTTACCCAGTTAATCCTCTGCCTTACAAGTTCATGAAACATTTACCTTTATTTTTGAGTCACAACAATGATAGTGGAAGAGAATCTTTGTGCATTTTCAAATACTTGTACCATCCTTGGATTTAATGAATATAATAGTTACATTTTCTTGTTTAAAAAATACCTTCAGGGTAATTCTCCTTTTTTTTTTTTCAAAGATACCTGATGGATTCATATCCAAGTGGTTTGAACTTTATTAATGGGTTTGAACTTTATTAATGGTTCACCTCTACTTTTTGGAATTTTTATAACCCTTATGACCATATTAAGAGATATAATCAATTACACATGAAGGAGTGTAAGTATTCATACATTTAACCTTATCTTTATCAAGTTGTTTAATTTCATTCTTATCTCCATTCTTCCTATCAACTTGGTTTCCCTCTTTCATTATTATGATTGTATACCTTCTCTTTATAGTTGAAAAATGGAAGAGAGGAACATTCAAGACCTAGTGCTAGCCTTAATCACTTTCCTTGATTTCGAAGAGAAATATTTTAGAACAAGTTTCTCCTTTGCTGGTTGTGGTTCACATAAGGATTTGTCATCCTTAATACATGTCATGTGGGATTTATGAAATCACATGCTCTCACTTGAACATCGATTTTCGAAACAAGCCCATATTGAAATATCTTTGGAGCCCTCTTACCTAAGGCTTAATTATGATACTTTTTTCATATGTGACAAAGTGTTTGGGTGTGGATATGATCATGATAATATCATGTTGCTCAATGATTAACCCATCTCTCACATTCCAAATACCACAATTAATGAAACTAATAGACAAACCCAACCCCAAGATCATGGTTTACTCCAAGTCTCTCATTAATGTGCATATAATGGTAAGTTTACTATGCAAAGAAGAAAGTTGATTTTGACCTCCTTAATCCCCTCTATGACATAGTTGTATATGATGATTTTACTAATGAATACCCAAATCAAACTAACCAGGATTCTTTCAATGTATTGATGCATGTGACGAGTCTTCCTTTGAATATCCTCATGGGGTTGATCAAGATATTGAATTGGATAACTCTTTTTCAAATCAATTATTTCAATCAAGAGAAGATAATGAACTCAATATCGGTATGAATACCCCTGTTAAGTGAATTATTTCCTTCGATGATAATGAAGAGTTAAAGGGTCTTCCTATGTTTTTAAATCCCTTATATTCTTCCTTAGAGTATGATGACCCTGTTCTTGGTGGGAATATTGCAACAAATGGTGTTAATATGTTTAATAAGTCCATAGATCCTATCCTTCAAATTAAAACTTTGAACCATAAACGTGATGTCTTTGACCCCATTGATGATATCAATAGAATATGCAAGGATTATATTGTTGGTTGGAAAGTAATGTAGGATAGTAACCAATTATTTATTTTGGGTCATGATAGGTATTTTTCACCCTCTATATGGTTTTGTTTGTTGGAAAGTCAATGGCTAGTCCTTGTGCAATTCCTTTCAAGTCATGAATCCTACTTCTAAAGAAAATGATGTGTTCCTCTATGTAAAGTGTCATCCCACTTGAGTCCTATATTTCTACTTTCTCCTTCCCTTATGCATAAATAAAAGTAAAAAGAAAAAGGAAAATTATCAAAGGGGGTATATTAGGATTTTGTTTACTTTAGTTTATTTTAGATTCTTTTCTCACATTTTACTTCATTTTGAATTACATCCTTTATCGTCCTTTTCATTTATCTCTTTTTATTTGATGGTTGAACTTGATGGTGAATTATTAGTGATTTATAAATGTGGTTGTATAATATGATTAACTAATTGACTAATTTTGTTGGTGGAAAACATGCTTACAAATGAAATAGATTATTTTGTTTGTGTGTTGGAATTCCTCACTTTGTATATAATATGATTACTAAGTGGTGCATCCTAGCTTAAAGAAGTCATTCAATTCTTCCTAATCCTTGTCTTATTTTCCTTTCTCCATCCCCACCATTTTGATATAGCTCATGCATACACGTTGTGGATGATCAGTGTTACCTTGGGATTTACCCCAACACACATCCATGCCAATTCATCCATATTTTAGATAATTTTCAATGTTTACTATTACTCATTGTGATTCTTGAATATCATAGTTACTTAGGCATGCATGCCACTGTAGGAGATGCATATATGTTGGTTAGAATTTGTTGACCACAGTTTCTCTCAACAATACTTAGTTGGAAAAGAGTTGTGAGGCTCCTTCTCATATTCCCATTGCCAATAAACTTCTCCAATTGAAGTCCACAACCACCTGTTTTAATAAAATGTAGTGGATAATATCAAAGTATGAGTCATGTTGTGATTTATGAAAGACAAAATAACATGGGAGCTTTGGAATGAGTTTGAAACTTCATTTGAGATAGTAGTTGCACCATAGCGTTACCAAAATTATACATATATTATTTGGACAAAGGAAAAGAAACAAATATGGTTGTAAAGATGTAATGTCCCTTTCCAATAAGAGCTCCAGAGAGGAGGCTTACTGGTCTAAACCTCCCCATTAGAATATAGCCAGGGCCAAAGAGGGGTAAATAGGGTTACTAGAGGTCACTATAGTCACATGTGTTATATTCAAAAAGTGACATTGAGCTAAAAAGGGTTAAAAGTGCTTTTAAGTCATTATGAGCTAAAAATAGAAGTCAACAATGAATTATAGTTTTAGCAGTGATTTAGGGTTTTGGAAGTCAGCAATGAATTAGGGTTTCAACATGATTTAGGGTTTTGGAAATCTATAAAGGAAGGGTGAGTGACCTAATTCATTATTTTGCATATTATGACTTGTCATTGAGGAGAAGAGGCACATCTCAAGAGAGATAGTTTGGTGGATTCCAGGAGGAAGACACCAGTTGGCTGGTTTCAATGTTGAGAGATGCACCCTGGTCACAGGGAAGATCATTAAGGTCTTCCATCATTCTTTAGCAGCAGTTACACAGTGTTCAACAACAAGGGTGCATTCATGTAGAGTGAGGGTTCAACTTCTGAGAGGGTTTTTAGTCGACTTATCCCATCAAGGGAGAATTTTGAGATTTCCCTTCAACCCATTTGAGATGAGGGAAAGGTGCATCGTTTTCCTACTTTCTCATCAGATTCTGATGGAGGAATCAACTGGGATGCATTTTCCAGACTTGGACATGCGACACTTTTGGCAGGCACATTTGGGGTTCCAAAGCGAGCATCAGACCAGATTCAGGGAAACCCTTCCGACCCATTTCCCAATATACCAAGGCGGTCGTTTTGAGACATATCTCATCTAATTATGATGATGGAATCACTAGGATGCATTTTGTGAGAAGAAGAGGGGCGCATTCCCCGAGTGGTATTCATCCAGGGTCCAAATTCATCAGCATAGGGGTTTGAAAGATACTATTACTAAGGACTAGACCAGGGTGCATCATTTGGGATAGTTTCCAGGCCATTCTGAGAGGTATAGCTCCCAGGGAAAACTTTCCAGACTTCCAACAGTTACTGTCAGAGATGCCATAGTCCCAGCGCATCAATTGATTTTGCAGTGCTCCAATATTCCAGGTATTATCTTTTAGTTGCTTATTTGTATTCTGGCTAAGATCCTTTGTATGTTGATCTAGTCGAGTATTGTCAATTTATTCAGCCACATTCGACCATTTTGTATTCCACAAAGATATCATAATACAAAATTTGTAGTCCTTTGTCACGTTTATTATTTGTATGATCATTTATATGTTGTAAACCTTTGATCCTACACACACATTAGTAGTGTCTCCTAGACTAGCCAAGTGAGGAACATTACAGTGGTATCAAAGCTTTAGTCTTGCCAGCCTGTGACTAAAGACAATGAGTGCAACAGAAGACCCAGAGGGTCGGGAACACATAGGTGATGAATATGTCACTTACAACAAGCATAAGGAAAGAAGGCATAGGCTTGGTTTTCCCCCTTTTCCTCCTAGCTCAGATGAAGAGGAAGAGGCACACAGAGAAGTAGAGAGAAGGGAAGACTATGAGGTTGAGTGCGAGGTAGAGAAAATGCTAGGAGATAGATATGAGTGACCAGAGGGTAGTGGCAAGGACCTCGTATATCCAGAGACAACTTTCATGCAGGTTATCAACGATATGTTAGCTAGTCAATGCACCATGTCTTAGTCCTTGGCACAGGTGGTTGATAGATTGGCTAGAGTGGGAACCCTAGACACACAAGTCCCACATGCAGCGCAGGGGAACTCAGGAGCAAGAATTAGACCCCATTCACCCTCTCACACATACACCTCTGCGAGTAGGATTCCAAGACTCTTGTTTCCTAGTTTCCAGAGGGCACTGTGATGTCCCATCCCCAAGATTAGGCCAGCAGGGAGTGACTTAGTAGTCTATATGTTCCCGTAGACTATAGTCAGGCACAAACAGGGAACAAGATGGAGAAATAAGGAGGAATTAATGGCTAAACGATGAATTAAGCCAAAATACTTAGGAAAAGTCACTTAAACCTAAGTCAACGAAGAATTAGAATGAAAAGGTGTTAAGGGGGGACTTAATTGACAAATAAATCACTTAGGAGG
>ML777681.1:1184057-1197586 GCA_009831015.1 Picea engelmannii
ATCCGTGCATGCAGCAGATCTGCTGTCTCCTTGCGGTCACGGGTATTTTTGTCATTTGATTGTATTCCAGTACAGATCCCTGAGATCTGACTGACGTTTAGTTGATATATTTCAGTAGGCGATTTGTATTCCCACGCATGCACAGATATTCTTCATAATATTGAGTTATTGGTCTTATCTGCTATTGCATGCGTCATTTTATGATTGTAATACATTTGTTATGCTACATGCAACTATGAGAACTTACATGCAACAATAATAACTGACATGCAAACACTTTAAACAAGACAATCTACATCAAACCCTAAAACGCATCCAGAAACCCCCAGTGTATTAGATTTGCAGCGAATATCTTGATCATCCGGATCAGGGATATTTCAGGCACCCCCAGTAGCAACACCTCCACTGATAACACAGAGGCCGCCCACTCATGCATATGACATTGCAGAGTATAGAATGGAGTACACATCATTGGGTCATGACTTCCATAATAACATGACCTTAGTCGAGTACTATGGACTTAGACTCAGGAACCACCCTTGAGAGACACAGAGAGAAGGACCACAATAGCAGCAAGGGCATAACCTCGATTTCATTCGAAAAGTTGGGAAACTCACGAATCCTCAAAATACACTACCAGATCTTGGGTATAGAAGCTAGACACGTATTACAAGCTCAACTTGATGACCAAGATAGAGGCCATCAGTTTCACGACCTTACACTTGGAGGGTGAGGCACACGAGTGGTGGTATCATGGACTGGTGACATAGGGTCACAGTCACATCACCTCCTATAGGGAGTTTATAGATAGGCTCATGGATAGGTTTGACAGGAAGGATCCTGAGATACACTTCAGGGATCTATCCTAGTTGAGACAAACTAGCACAGCAGAGGCATTCATCACAGAGTTTCAATAGGTAGCCATGGCAGTGACAGATATATCAGAGCCCAGGTTGATCATGTTATTCACAGAAGGACTCACAAAGCCTTTGAGAGGATGGGTGAAGGCATATAGGCCTCCCACTTTGCAGGATGCCATCCTTTGCACTCGAGATCTGGAAGACTCAATGCCAAAGACTAAAACTTTCTCCAAACCATTTTTTCCCTAGAAAGATTGAGACATGAAGCCATTCCAGAGAGAATGGAAGGGAAAGGAGAAGTTGGATGATGAGACTAGGTGACAGATTATGAGGAAGAAGATTTTCTTCAGCTTCAGAGATCCTTGATTCCTAGGCCATAGGTGCAAGGGCAAGAGAGAGATTCATTATATTGAGGTAGCATCAAATAGCGTGGACAGTGAGGAGCAAAAGAAGAACAGTGGATCTAGTAGTTTAGAGGAGGAGTGAGCACCAGTAGAGGAGAAACCTCCTTGTAGACCACCAACACCAGAAGGAGCCCATCCTCCACTAGTCCCACAACCACTAGAGCAGGCTAACAGGAGGAAACCAGCAAAAGGAGGAGTCCTAGAGACCCTTTCTGGTGTTCCTAGGTATGATACCCTCCATATCAGAGGGATTATTTAGAGGCAATGGGAAATCATCGTGATAGATGGTGGGGTGACCCACAACTTCATAGGCGCTTCACTAGTATCGAGACAAGTACTTCAGACAAAGGAGTTTGAAGGGTTTGATGTTGTGGTAGCAGATGGCCAAACAGTGGAGTGTCTAGACATAGTTCCAAACTTAGAGATGAAGTTAGGAAACTACACAGTGAGAGACACATTTTATGTGGTTGACCTATCGGATACAAATGTGGTGTTAGGAGTTTAGTGGATGATTACCTTGGGAAAATTCATTATCAACTACCAAACCTTGGAAATGGAATTCATAGATTAGGATGGGAATAAGGTTGTTCTAAGAGGTATGTTGATAGGAGCACCCAAGACAGTTTCAGACAACAGGATGGAGAGGATATTCAGACATGGGGAGGTATTACATGCCACAGAATTCTTGATCACTACTCAGAAGGATTCAAAAGGTTGACAATTGTACCATAAAAAGATCAAGAATTTATTGGGATGACATCAACAGGTCTTTGAGGAAATTCTACCATGGAGACCATCAGACAGGGGGTTTGAGCACAGCATTCAGTTGGAGGAGGGGGCAAAATCTATGATCACCACCCCCGATCGTCATCCTAGGAGGTTCAAGGATGATATACAGAAGGCAATCAAGGAATTGTTGGTTATGGGACACATCAGACTGAGTAGAAGCCCATTTTCTTCTTCAGTTGTCTTAGTTCTGAAGAAGGATGGCACCATGAGGATGTGAATTGATTACCGAGCCTTGAACAAGAAAACCATCAAGAGCTGGTACCCTATCCCATGCATTGACGAGTTGATGGATGAATTGCATGGGGTAGTTTTCTTCTCAAAAATTGATCTTCGCTCTGGATATCATTAGATCAACATTCGAGAGAAGGACATAGAGAAGACGACATTTTGATGTCATTTTGGACACTTCGAGTTCCTGGTTATGCCATTTGGGCTAACCAATGCACCCGCTACATTATAGTCTTGCATGAACCATATATTCATGGATTAGTTAAGAAAATCAATCTTGGCGTTATTCGACAAAATCTTGATCTATAGTCGGTCATGGAAAGAGCATATGAGGCACCTGGATGAGATATTAAGCATCATGGAGGCACATTCATTATGTTCCAAAGAGTTCAAGTGCGATTTTGGTATGACAGAGCTACTTTACTTAGGCCACATCATCAGTTCACAGGGGCTATAGGTGCACCAAGAGAAGATCAGGGCCATTTTGGATTGGTTGACACCCAGGAATGTGATAGAATTGAGGAATTTCTTCAGGCTCTGTAGCTATTACAGGCGGTTCATCTGGGGTTTTTCTTAGCTTGGAGCACTACTGATAGATCTTACCAAGCATGGGGCCTTCATATGGACCAATAAATCATAGGAAGCCTTTGATCACATGAAGGAAGTCATGGGCACTTGTCTAGTGTCGGCACTACCAGACGTCACCTTGCCATTTGTACTAGAGTGTGACGCATCCGGTGAAGGGATCAGTGTAGTTTTGATGCAGGGAGAACACCCCATTGTATTCGAGATATGGAATCTTAGTCAACCTGAGAGGTTTTACTCAATTTATGATAAGTAAATGTTGGCAATCATGCATGTCTTGACCAAGTTCAGACAATATTTGGTGGGAAACAAATTCATGGTCAGGACTCATCACAACATTTTGAAGTATTTCCTTGAGCAAAAGGACCTCAGTGAGTGCCAATAGAAAAGGGTGACGAAGGTACATGAATTCGACTTTGACATAGAGTATATCAAGGGAAAGATGAACATTGTGGTCGATGCACTATCGAGGAGACCTGTGGCATGTTCTTTGATGGAGATTTCTGCAGATTGGAAATCCCACTTGTTAGTGGAATATTCTAAGAACAAGTTCGCTTGTGAGGTGATGGATGGGAAGATATAGGATGACCGGTATAGGGTCATTGACAATTTCATATTTTATAAGGATAGAGTCTACTTGGTACTAGATTCAAGGCTCAAGAAGAAGATCCTCACCGTAGTTCATGATTCACCTCTAGGAGGCCATCAAGGGTTTTTCAAAACCTATAAACAAATCAAAGAGAGGTTCTAATGGAAGGGACTCAAACAAGATGTTATGAGACATGTCAGTGAGTGTGTGAATTGCTAGCAGAACAAGTCAGAGCATGCTCTTCCAGTAGGGCTACTTCAGCCACTCCCCATTCCAGAGAAGAAATGGGAGAGTATATCTATGGACTTCATCACAGGTCTACCCAAGGTCGAGGGTAAGCACTGCATCTATGTAGTGGTTGATAGATTGACCAAGTTTTCTCACTTCTATGCCATATCGAGAGAGTACATCACAATTCAAGTAGTTGATATTTACTTCAGGGAGGTCTTCAGACTTCATGGGTTGCCAAAGAACATCGTCAGTGACAGGGACACTCGGTTCATAGGGACATTGTGGAGAGAGTTGTTTCGGTTGGTGGGGACAGAGTTGACAACTAGCACCATCTACCACCCTCAGAAAGATGATCAGACCGAGATTGTCAACAAGTGGGTTGAAGGGTATTTGAGGAACTATGTAGGAGGACAATAGAGAACGTGGGTAAAGTGGTTACATTTAGGAGAACATTTCTACAACACCACCTTCCACATGTCCATTGGTATGACACTCTTCCGAGCATTGTATGAATATGATCCTAACACTTTGGTAGACTTGGTATTTGGGGAGAGAAGAGCTCGCAAGGCCAAGGATTGGATCATAGAGAGTGAGGAGATTCTCAATTTGTTGAAAGAGAACCTGCGAACGATGCAAAACCAACATAAGATAAGTACGGGCCGACATAGGATAGAGCGCATCTTTGAGGTTGGAGATTTGGTTTTCTTGAGACTCCAACCCTACAGAAAGTCATCTCTAAAGAAAAGTGGGCCCGAGAAGCTTATGACCAGATTTTATGGTCCTTACAGGATCATGCACCGAGTAGGCGAGGTTTCTTACGAGCTAGAGCTTCCAGAGAGGAGAAATATTCATAACATGTTCCACGTGTCTTGCCTAAAAAAGGAAGTGGGACAATTCATTAGCACATAAAAGTAGATTCCCCTATTGAATGAGGAGGGATAGTTGGAGTTAGTTCAGGAGTAGGTTTTGGATTTTCAGGAGTGGAAACTGAGAAGTAAGTTCATCAGAGAGTGTTTGATCAAATGGAGAGGGCTTCCAGTAGAGGATGTTACTTAGGAGAGTGAGCAAGTGTTCCAACACCCTGGACTGGTATTGCTTGAGGACAAGCAATTTCGGGAAGGGAGGACTTTAATTTCCCTTTCAAAATAGGATCTCCAGAGAGGAGGCTTAATGGTCTAAACCACCCCGTTAGGCTATAGAGAGGGGAAAAGAGCGGTAAACAGGTTTACTAGAGGTCACTCCAGTAATAGGTGTTATATTTGGAAAGTGACATTGAGCTAAAAAGGGTTAAAAGTGCCTTTAAGTCATTATGAGCTAAAAATAGAAGTCAACAATGAATTAGGGTTTCAACAGTGATTTAGTGTTTTGGAAGTCAACAGTGAATCAGGGTTTCAACATGATTTAGGGTTTTGGAAGGATATAAAGGATGTGCCAGCGACCTAATTTATTATTATGCAGATTATGACCTGTCATTGAGGAGAAGAGGCGCATCACATGATAGATAGTTTAGTGGATTCCAGGAGGAAGACACAAGATGGTTGATTTTGGTGTTGAGAGACACACCCTAGTTACCAGGAAGATCATTCAGGTCTTCCATCATTCTTCAACAGTAGTTACACAGTGTTTAGCAGCAAGGGTGCATTAATCCAGAGTGAGGGTGCATCTTTTGAGAGGGTTTTTAGTTGACTTATCCAATCTAGGGAGAATTTCAAGATTTCCCTTCGATCCATTTGAGAGGAGGGAAAGGCGCATATTTTTCCTAGTTCCTCATCAGATTCTGAAGGAGGAATCCACTATGATGCATTTTCCAGACTTGGATGTGCGACACTTTTGGTGGGCACATTTGGGGTTCCAGAGTGAGAATCAAACCAGATTCAGGGAAACCCTTCTGACCCATTTCCCTATAGACCAAGGCGGTCGTTTTGAGACATATCTCGTCCGATTCCTATGGTGGAATCATTAGGACACATTTTTCTAGAAGAAGAGGGGAGCATTCCCTAGGGGTATCCATTGAGGGTCCATATTCATTAGCAAAGGGGTTCAATAGATACGAGGACTAGATCAGGGCACATGATTTGGGACAATTTCCAGGCCTCTCCGAGAAGTATATCGAAAACTTAAGCTACCATAGTCATCAATTGATTCCGTAGTGCTCCCACATTCCGGGTATTATCTTTTAGTTGCTTATTTGTATTCTGTCTAAGATCCTTTGTATGTTGATCTAGTCGAGTATTGTCAGTTTGTTCAGTAGCATTCAACCATTTTGTAATCCAAAGAGATATCATAATACAAACTTTGTAGTCCTTTGTCGCGTTTATTATTTGTATGATCATTTATATGCTATACACCTTTGATCCTACACAGGCATTGATAGCATTTCCTAAACTAGACAAGTCAGAAACATTACAAAAGAATGCTTACAATTTGATTTACATAACCCACACTTGTTGTCAAATATATAAAGAGATGTATAGAATTGCTATAAACATGCTTGTCCAAAGTTTAACACACTATGTAGGGTTTTTTAAGATGTGTCTAGAATAAACAATAATTATCTTGATAAGATGAAGGATGGTATTCATGTATGGAGATTAATTATATATGTGAACCCAAGAGATAATTATTTAAGACCTTTCGTAGATTTTGTGTCTTCTTCTAATTTTGGTTAATCTCTAAAATCAAAATTCAAAATTAAATCGCAATGCTAGTTGGCAAATATTGTCACTTTATTTCCAAGAAATCTCGCAATGCTAGTTGGCAAATATTGTCACTTTATTTCCAATAAATCTTGTTATATTTGTGACACATCACCATCGTGATCATATAGATGGTCTCTCAATTGTACGAAGGTGAAATCCTAATGTCACTCTACTGGCTCATGAAGATACTATACGACGTATTGTGAAAGGTGTAATAGGTATAAAATGTGTCGATGTACAAGGTGGTTCTACTCTTTGCATTGGTGGACAAGAGTTTCAATTTATTTTTTCACCTGGCCATACAAATGATCACATAGATCTACTTCATATCAGGACATGTACTCTAATTTTTTGGGATCATTGTGTAGGGAAAGGGAGTTTCATCCTAGATGTTGAGTCTAGTGGAAACATGAAGTATTACTTGGAAACGATGCATAAATTTATTTATTTTTCTCCACATATTATAATTTTCATGCATGAAGGCCAAGTGTTTGGTCGATGAAACTTCTTTGTTTTATATCATGCATCGTAAAGAAAGAGACAAAGTAGGAGAAACTCCAAAATAGAGATTAGAAATACACAATGAAATGAATGGCTATTGTTATCATGGGCGTTACAGGTTCTGGAAAATCAAAATATGCGCAAGGGAATTACCTTAAGAGATCAAGATCATATGTTATTGTTTCCTTTTCTTATCCTCAACCAAATTATAGATAGATACCTCAAAATACTGATCCATAATATGAACCAACTTCCTCTCATGGATTTTCATGTGAGAAAATATATGGAAATTCAGTCTCTACGTCTATTGAAGTGAAAATTGTGTAAAATCATCGTTCACAAGAAGACTTGTATTATTAGTCCCTGCCCTTTGGGCTTGGGGACTTATAGTAATTGACTATGAATTTTAGTATTAATTTGGCACAAAAACCAAGGACATTTTTTTGTTTTAAGGTAAAGTTTTAAAAAAACATATCATTAAACTTCAAAATTCATAACATTTATCCTAATTTTTGAATAGGTGGTTTTATTTGGCCTCTTCCCGATGTGGAAGTCAATAATTCCTTATCTTTAAAGCCCTAAAAAGAGACAGATTTAATTAGTAATGTTCTCAAGTGAAGTAATGATAGAACTATGTCTAGCATTACTTTCGTCACATTAAATGTTATGCCATTTTTGTGATAGTTTAACCAAAGTATTCACAAACTAGATAGAAATTGACACATTCCCTACACATGTTTATTCATGCATAGTGATGCAAGTTGTCCCACATCTATCACACCTATTATGCAATCTGTCGTGGAAACATTCTCTCTTTAGGATGGGCATGGTTCTACTTGTCGTGGGCATGGTTCTACTCCGTCCTCTGTGAAATGGTTCTATATCATGGTTGCTTCTATATTTTATTTCTTCAAGATGGGCATTGTTCTATTTCATCCATCATGAATTGTGGCTCGTGCACGAGGTGGTATGCACATCAAATTGAATTTGTTCAATCTCAAGGCAATGGAGAGATGGACCGACACTCGATAATGGTAAGATCTAGACCCTGCAATAAACAAAATATATATATATATATAAATTAACCCTACAATGAACAATATATGAATTAAACCTGTAATGAACAATGGATTTCATTCTTTTGAAGGACTTGTGAGAACAAGCCTTTAGTTGTCTATTAGATTAGTATCTTCAATTTTGAAGTTAAATTTTGTACATGGGAAAAATTACATAATACTTACCTCGTTTTCCTTTTTTCATATGGTTCTACTCATCCTAGGCATGGTTCTAATCCATCCTGTGTGAATTGGTCCTATATCCTGGCCGCTTCCATCTTTTATTTCTTCATGATGGGCATGGTTCTATTTCATCCACCCTGAATTGTGGCTAGTGCATGCTGCTCTCCATAGGTGGTATGCACATCAAATTGAATGCGTTCAGTCCCAAGGCAGTGGAAAGATGGACCAACACTTGATGGTGATAAGCCCTACACCCTACAATGAACAATATATATATATATATATATGAATTAACCATGAAATGAACAAAATATATATATGAATTAAACCTACATTGAATAATGAATTTCATTCTTTTGAAGGACTTATGAGAATGAGCCTTTAGTTGTCTATTATATTAGTAGCTTCAATTTTGAAGTTAAATTTCGTACATGGGAAAAATTACATAAATTACACAATGCTTATCTCATTTTCCTTTTTTCATATGGTTTTGGTTTTACTCGTCCTCGGCATGGTTCTACTTTGTTAACTAGTTCTATATCATGGTCGCTTCTATATTTTATTTCTTCACGATGGGCATGGTTCTATTTCATCCATCATGAATTGTGGCTCACGCATGCTTCTCTCCATAAGTGGTATGCACATCAACTCAAATTCTTTCAGTCCCAAGGCAGTGGAGAGATGGACCGACACTCGATGATGGTAAGCCCTAGACCCTGCAATGAACAAAATATATATGTGAATTAACCCTGCAATGAAATATATATATATATATATATATATATATATATATATATATTAAACTTGCAATGAAGAATGGATTTCATTATTTTGAATGAATTATGAGAATGATCCTTTAGTTGTGTATTAGATTGGTAACTTCAATTTTGAAGTTAAATTTTATACATGGGAAAAATTACACAAATTACACAATACTTACCTCGTTTTCCTTTTGTCATTTCTTCCAAATATATCATAAAAAAATATGAAATTACAAAATCTAAATTGTTCCAAAATACATAATTCCTGTAGTCAATTATTGTAAGAAATATCCGTGCTATACCCTACCCTTGTCTAGCCTTGTCTCAGTGAAAGGATTTTATTCTAGCCTTTAACCCTGTGATATTTTCCAATCAAAGTATTTGATCCTAGCCTTTAACCTTGTGATATTTCCCAATCATATTCAGGATTTCCTTCCAATTCAGAATTCGAATTTTTATCTTGTCTCTGTGGATTGATAATTCTCAATGAATTATGAGAGACGAAAGGATACTCGGATACCTGCCTGACTGACATCTGAGCGTACCCTTTTTCCAGTATGATTTCCCCCATCTTTGATACTGCAGTTCGAATTGAGATAATGTATTGTGCATACAGTCTTCTTGGTGGGAATCAGGTACTAGGCGCTCTCCTTTAATTAATTTCACCTGCGAGAGTTGTTCTATATTCTTCTTTCCGAGCCCACATATCTCTGATATCTCCTGCATTCTGAGATTGACATCTTCTTGGCTTATTCTAAGAGAATTTGTTGTCTAATTTAATTTTTCCTGTGTTTAGAGCTCAATTCAGTGGAGAGAGCATGCACGGATATGACCAACTGAATGAACAGGATGGGTTTGACTGAATTAGGGATAATATTCATAATACCATTCCTTCACAACAATTGCTTAGAGAGTCAGACAACCCTCAAGATCTAGAGCCACGTTCGGAACTTCATTATCGAGTTTAATATCCCAATGATCATGATGCAATTCCTATAGAGGCATATCCCACATCGCACCTTCCATTTTTATAGTGAGCATCAGTATTTGGATCATCAACACCAGGGTTTGGAATTTCCAACCTTTCACCACCTGCTTTTGATAGGATTTGGAATTTATTAAGAGTAACATGTTCGAGATAGAGAGTCTTATTTTCGTGATGCTATAGAGAGTCTGATGCTATTGATCTAGTACTAGATTCAAAGAAAGTCGATGCAATTAATATATTAAGTTACAACTAAGGTAGCATAGTGAAAGGTGCCCCTTCCGGGCGAGAAGCCTGCATGTGACACAATCGTTGTATGATATATAGGGATAATGGAATGCGTGGAAGGTGATTTGGCAAATGTAGAGTTTGTATGCATGGAAGGTGATTTCACAGATGTAGTATTAATTTGACACAGAAACCAAGGAAATTTTTTTGTTCAATTATCTTTTGCATAATATTATAAAACACTGTTTCAAAAAAATTACCTTTTAAATAGCATATTTAGATAAAACTCTTACATGAACATATGATCACAATACTTTGAATATATATGGTACTAGAAAACTACTTTGCTTACACTCACTTCATCACCTTTTTAAAATTATAATATTATAATTCTTACTTATTAATTTTTTAAATAAAATATTAGAATATATTATTTTAATGTAATCAACCTACACACAAGCGAAAATGAGAGATAAGTGAGAGCATGTGTATCACGCATAAAATCTTTATTAATTAAGGTGGCCAAAGTGGTTGTCTCTAGCATATTCTAGCTCTCTAACTAGCTTTGCTAACATCCATCCAAAGATCAAATCTCTTTTCGACTCTATATTTGAAAGATTATTGAATGACCTACAACTTGTCTCAAACTTTGATATTCGCTCATTTAGTTGTCACAGACACCATCTCGCGAACATAACGATGTTCTCTCTCAATGATTCCGACAACCAGTTCAAACAAAGTCATTCAAGCTTCAAACAGTGACACCCTTAACCTAAAGGCACGGACTTGTTTCTCGTCAACTCCCCTTGTTTTATCTTCAAACTCAAAAATAATTGATTACATCATGAAAGAAGGGTAAAAGAAGGATCGTGTCACCCCAAACCCAAGACAAAGTCTGAATTGAAGACACTCGAGCAGAAAAGAACAACGTTATTAAATTTTTCTACAATCTACATTATTTTAGATCCTTGTTAACTATCCGATTCATATTGGAATAAGTTATGGCATTGTTGAGAATATCACACACACAAAAAAAATTGATTGATAGTTTTACTGAGGGTGTCCATCCTGCAAAGGAATTGATTCGTGACTTCAACACTCCTAGACGCGAACAAAAATTGACATGTGGATAATGAGATTTCCCGCGCGATTTTTATGTCATATTATTTTATTGAATTGTGGAAGGTAAATCCATTTTGTACTTTAGTTTGTTTAAACTAAAACGGCCTTAGCCGTTGGAACTACCCATTAAATGGTATAAAATAAGAAACAAGCATCCAATCCTGGGAAGGAGAAAATTGATGAGAGGTCTGAAGAGAGATTTGTAAGGTTTATTTTTTTAATCATTCATTTTCTATCAAGGATTTGATGATATGTTCATAGCACGGGCATCTTGAAAAGTAATCATAGAGAAACAAAGTGAGGTTAAGTTTTTGTTATGTTCATGAGGTAACTAGTTTATTTGTTAAAGTCTATTGTCTAGTTTATGAGGTAATTAGTTTATTTGCAGATAACATTTTTGTGCTTTATTGGTATTGATCCATTTAATGTGAGACTTAGTTTTCTTTATTATTTTTTTATGTTCCTTTCTATATTATATAGGAATGAAAATAACATGTAGAATAGTTAGAATTACTTCTGGGACTTAGTTTTCCTTATTATTTTTTTATGTTCCTTTCTATATTATATATGAATGAAAATAATATGTAGAATAGTTAGAATCACTTCTGGTCTGAGTTCTCATAGGAATTTGAAAGCCTCAAAAAATCTAAAGAAAGTGAATAGGGTTACATATAAAAACAAAGATGGATTTTCCAACTTAGAAATTGTTTTGTTCTTTTTTATATTAATCAAGAACACAAAAATATCAAAACAATGTTAATATATTACATTTCTTTAAACTAATTTCAATGCAAGTAATATGTTTTCTTTCTTTTTATTTTGTTTAACTTTTATCTTTATTAATTGCAATATTACAAAGAAAATATTATAAAAATTCACTTCAATATCCTTAATAATATCTTTCATAATATAGAGTAGTTCTCGTAAACACTAACTAAATATTTTACTTTATTTACTTTTCATTAAATTATGTGACTTTAGCATTTGCATTTTCACATTGACTTTTTTCTTTAATTTATTTTCATGTGCATGACAAAAAAATTTATAAAATTATAAAACATATAAAAATTAAATATTTGTAAAATTATAAATAAGATATTCATGCAAATTAAATATTTGTAAAATTATAAATTAAATATTCATGCAAATTAAATATTTGTAAAATCATAAATAAGATATTCATGCTCAGACTTTTAGGTTTTAGGGTCTAATGTTATTTCTTTTCGAGGCTTTAAATCCAGGGTACCATTCCCACCTCTTCCCATATATTTTTACAGGAGGTTTGTAACATCTTGCTTTTGCGCGCATTTCTGATGTGACTTATTCTTGAGGACGCTTGCATGCAAGTGATCCAATTCATTATATGATCGACTGTTTATCTTATGGATTATGATGATGTTGTGGATATGATGATTTGTTATTTGATTATATTTGTATCGACATGTGCTATTGACTAGTTTATCGTGAGTTTGAAGGAATGTGAACTGATTGAGGATATTGATAGCATCGATGGACCTCCGTGGACTCTAGATCGACTCGGGGAGTGGACTGTTTATTTTTTGCGTATTTTTGTTATTGCATATGTGAAATATGACTGGTATATTATCATGTTTTTTTATAGATCATTGACTTGTTCGTTGATGGATGCAGGTTGATGATAGTTTTCTAATCAGACTCACATTTGGACTAAAGGGGTCACGCCCGACAACCAAAGATATTGAGGGAGAGGTGTGGCAGCAGCTCTGCCAAAGCCTACTATTACTCTCATCGTGGCTCAAATTGTAGGTTAACGATTACCTAGTTTGAGAGGTCCACGATGATGTGAGAGAAGACTGTGACAGACGCTGATAATGATTCTAAGGGGCACGCAATAAGGGAGGCTCCTTATTCCTTAGAGACCCTTAGTCTCCCATAAGGTCACCTGACGGAGTATTGACTCCAAGGGTTTGACTTCTACCAAAATCAGTCAAAAAGCGAGTGACACCCTTGGAGAATGTAGTGCGTCTTGAAGGGCACATCGCATATATGGAAATTGAATGACAATGAGTGGCACCCTTGGAGCACGTAGTGCATCTTGAAGGGCACGTCGCAATTTTTAAACACAAATGAGTCAATGAACCTAGGTACCTAGAGAAAAATATCTTAACTTGACATGGTGAGCCTTAAAATAATTATGCATCAGTAAAGTACTTTAATTATAACTTTTCCCTTACGAATTTGCTAAGCCTATTTGAAATTAAAGCCTAGGTCTAAGCAGGCTATGAGGAAAAAAATTTAATTAAGCAATTAATAAAAGGGGGGGGGGGGAA
>ML777681.1:1197596-1271498 GCA_009831015.1 Picea engelmannii
GGGGGGGGGGATCAAATTTAGAATTAATTGGAGGATTAAATTATTTAAAATATTAATTGATGTTTTGTGCAAACTTGTGAATTTTGAACTTAGAAAAAAAGGGGAAACTTAATTACAAAAGGAATGTGGAACATAGAAGGGAATCTAGTCTAGAAACTTTCCATTTTCAAACTCAATCATCAAGAAAGACGTCAGTCATTAAGGGAATGGAAGGGAGTAAAGGGACATCGAGGAACGTTTTTAGGAACGCTTTTAGGTGGGTGAGGGAAATTGACAATTTAATTTAATTAATGAAATGAATTTCTGGTGCAACTAAGGAATTGGGTGACAAGTGTACTGAGGAGAATATTTCCTAATTTTTTTTTATAAACCTAATTTAATATGCAAATGGAAAGGTCACTAAGAAGAAATTTATAAAAGAGATGGCAGAGGAGAGGTATGTGGAGGACTGGAGGTGTAAAGTTACACTACCGATATTTTTCGTGATTGATTTTTCTTGTTGGAGTTGTGATACCCAGCTCGAATAGGGAATGGTAGCTCAGTTTTTTTAGGCAAGCTGTGACCGAACTTTTCTTTGGTTGAGTGTGTGGCCCCTTTGTAGCTCGGCGGTTCAGGGTGAAGAATAGTATTCGTAGCGTTGACTAGGAGGTGCCGGCGAGGTCTCAGAGATTAGCAAGCTGGAGCGAGGAAGATTTCCAACAACCGAAGAACATCGACAGGCCATCAACTAGATACGATACGAATTTTTTTTTAAATGTTCACTTCTAAATTAGATTGAAAGATTATATAAATTTATTTGTTGAAGGAAGAGTAGTGGATGTATGATATTGTTGGGCATAGTCCCTCATGATATTATGGAAAATGGTATATATTTATATTACCCTTCCCTCGTTGTTAACCTAGAGATACGTCGTGTTTCTATGGTTATAATTGCTCCTTACTTCACAAGAATTATGCTGGGTTTCCAGCGATCTCACTGCTCTAGGCACTGCGAAACCACCCCCCCCTTAACGCTCAACATTGTTCTCTGCGATTTTCTTACCTTCGCAAAGTGTTTAGCCTGCAAAATAGATGCCTGGTTCCATGAATTTTATAGGTAACTCTGCGTTTTATTGTCTCTACAGTTGTTGTCTCTCCGTTCACTTTTTTTCTCCCAGCATCCCTGTGGATTTCCTCAACGACCCTTGCTTACATTTTTTTTCTTCAGGCCAGCATGGCTGGAAGTTGATGTCTGCGATTTTTATAATGAAGACGTTTTATTATTGGAATTTATGTCTGTGATTTTATATTGAAGTTGTTTTATTATTGGAAGTTTTGTCTATGATTTTATAATGAAAACATTTTATGGATGGAAGTTGATGTCTGCGATTTTTTTGAATGAAAACATTTTATTACTGGAAGTTATGTCTGGTATATTTTTTAATGAAAATATTTTATTACAGGAAGTTATGTCTGCGATTTTATAATGGAAACGCTTTATGAATGGAAGTATGTCTGTGAATTTTAATGAAAACGTTTATGACTGGAAGTATGTCTGAATTTTAATGAAAACGTTTTATCACTGGATGTTTATGGCTATGATTTTATAAATAAAAATCCTTGCATTCTCTTCTCTCACGAGCTCCCCAGAATGGGGAAAGGGCCACCTGTGTTTTTCCATTGATTAAATTGCCCATAAATTGTTATTCAATCCCGGTGTTTTCATTTGATTAAACTGCCCAACAATTGCTATTCAATCGCTGCACTTTCCATTTGATTAAACTGTCGAATGATTGTTATTCAATCCCTACATTTTCCATTTGATTTAACTACCCAGTGATTTTCTACACATCCCCTGGCATTTTTACTGAGCATTGATATTTAATCATGCAGAATGAAAGATTCTCAATGCTACTGTACTCACCATGCGCATTTTTCCCTCTGAATAATCTCCACATCTCGCCTAATATTTCACCCGACCATGGGAATTCTCCTTTGTGGTTTTCCTTGCCCGACCACAGTGATTTTTGTCCAGAGCCCTGCGTCCCTTGCGTTCTTCCCATGGGATAATGCTCTGTAGTTTCTGATTTCCCTCAGAGAAGTCACAGGAGTAACCTCAGTGTTAATTGTTCTCTATCAAGATTTTACATTAAACTGAAGTGGCAGCTTGGATTTCATTCTGGAAGGCAAATGAATTCATCACTTCTTTTAATTTCAATTCTGGACCGTGTCCCCTTTTTCTCTACAGTTTTTTTGGGAGAATGGAAAACTTCCTTGCGTATGGAGGAATCCCATGCCACTGGTACCCTTGTTTCTCTGCTTGTTATCTGCTCAGGAATTGAGATTTTATATCACCATTGGGTGTTGTTCTCTGCCCTTGTGTCTGCTTCCACCCTCGATTTTGGTCAAGAGGGGATGTTATACCATGTATGGAATTGTTTATTGTTTCATGCTTTTCATTGTTTTTTATATTTTTTTATCCCAATTTCCCAATGAACTTTAGAAACCCTAAATGCTAATTAATTTAGTCACATCTAAACTCAATTCAAATTATGTGATGACAATTTATTCAATTATATTTATTTATTGCATTACCTTTGATGGTAAAAATATCACCAATTGTTAATATTGGATTGATCTCTTCGTTACGATGTACCCAAGAATAATGATGGATTCCTATGCACCATGAATTAAATAAGACGGATTCCCCTTACGCCTTGAACTAATAGGACTTAAGACTGATTATTGAGTTAGTTATCCTTGCACTGTGGAATTAAAATTGAAGCTTCTCTTGTGCCACTAAATGAGATGATTGAATGAATATGTAATTTCTTACCCCTGCACCATTAACTATAGTTGATTTTTTTTAATTGTATAATTTTCTTAGATCACCGTGCACACAATATTTATTGCGGAAGGAAATTTTGTTGGACCTTAGTCCTTGCGTGCCTTATATCTTAATGTAACGAGCATTCTTGATATAGACATTATCCCTCTCGTGCATACTAATTTATTCTATAATGTATGTTGATCTAACACCTTTAACTTGTGCCATTAAATTAGTTAATGTGTGTTGGATTAACAACTAGTTTTTCTTGCGCCCGTGAATTTAGGGTGTCTCGGTTGGGATTAGAAATACGCCACTAATGCGACTTTAAATATTATGAAGTATGAATAATTGTTGGGCCATTTCATTTTTGCACGTAATGGAAGCCAATGTAATGATGGTTTATATCTTAGGGTTCTTGCATGAATGGATTTCATGTAATAATGGATTTATGCATTTTGTGACCATTTCCTTGAGCCATTAATTGATAATGTATGATGTGTATTTATTTAGATTATTATTATGCCTTGGATTTGGTGATGCTTGATCAAATTAAAAATTAGTTACTATTGTGCCTTTAATCGTGTTCGACGAATGATAGAATTATTAATTATTTTCTCGTGTGCCTAAATCATTGATGTATAACTGATGGACTAATTGAATAGAATGATCGCACGAAATTCATTAATGCATTGTATGACTAGTTGAGTAATTAAACTCCCTGCATGCACTGAATTTTGGTGTAGTGTTGATGATTTCAGATTTTAGTCTCTTGCATGAAATGCAAGTTTATTCTGACGCGTGATTGCACACTTTGATTGGGATTTGTGCCACGAATAACTGTTATTGCATTCCACCTAGGATGTAAGGTGGTATATGATGTTTTTTTTGAATGATTACTAGTGCCCCATGTTAGATTGTTGTTCAAATTTCCTAACGTAACACTCAAAGAAAAAAAAAAAATCGACCTATTGTACGTCGTTGGTTGTTGTAACGACGGGGTCATTACATATGGTATCAGAGCGAGGTTCAACCCTACAACTGTGAATAGCCACGCCTTCCACTGAATTAAACCCGTGCTTAAATTGTAGAGCTAATTAAAATTTGAACATGTCCTTGCGGTGGTCAGGGCTAGAGGACGCCGCAGAGATTCACAATGTGGTGCTGGGGAGAGAGGTGTGACGCCTCCAGAAGCACTCAAGCCCTAGGAGGCTAACCCCCAAGGGGAAGAATAAGTCCTCGGGTGGGATTCGATTGTTGTAAGTGATGTGGATGGTCTGACAAGGTCCTTCCAGGGAAATGTCAAAGGCCTTGACAAACCATCTGTATAGAGATAAGGCCAGGGTGCCTATACCCCTGAGGGTCCACAATGCGCCCCAGCCAATACTAGTAGCTTTCAAAAAACTTGAAAGGGTTAATTTCTCGAGTTCACGAGTGCCATAGATGGCTTAGTCGTCGAGGCATGGCTGGAGAGCCAAGCGATGCGCTCCGCATTTCACGATTTTGACCTTTAGCACGAAGGTCTGCAAAGGTGGTCTTCAACTAAAGGGGAGCACTCTTCGATGGAGGAAGACACTCCTACCTCAACTAAACATGGTCGTTGAAGCCGTGTTAGGGGAACAATTACAAGAATGGTTTCGAGAGAAGTGATTTTTATAGAAATGTTTTGAGCGTGAGCTCGATGAGTTTAGTGCCTTACGACAGGGTGGTCGTAGGGTGTCAGATTATGAGACCACATTTATGGAGCTACTTCGGTATGCCCCGCATCTGAACATGAAGAAGCTAGAGATTAGAAAGTTCATGATTGGCCTTCACTCCATATTTTTTCCAAAGTAGAGGATCTAAATTCCTCGAACGTTGCACGATGCAGTCTAGTAGGCCTCTTAGATAAGGAATATTTGGTCGCGGGAGTCCGGGCAGGACTCCTGTAAGACCGTATGGACAGACAACATCTAGTGTGCAGAAGACTCAGACATCATCCAAACCAGACCTCTTGGTATAAAGATACATCTATAGGACACTTGGTCACAACCCCTTGACGATAGGTTCCTCAGCAGAGGGCTCCCTACAACGGATCACTGCATCTGCGGTAGCCTCGCTAGCAGCCAATGTTTAGGCTTGTCAGCAGAATAGACCAAGATCTTAGGATGGTGAGCTAACAAATTCTATTATGGGGCCATGAGTATTAGACCAGAGGTGGGAAAGGGCCATAGAATTCATGACAGCGGTAAATAACCATCAGGTCGAGCACCAATCCACTATGCTCTAGGCATCGTGTGCCATTTCCAAACAAAATTTTAGTATTTGTTAGACCCCGGTGCTACGGAGAGCTCTAATTCTAGGGCTGTACAAAATGGATTTGGGTAAGGGTGTTCAATAGGATGAGTTTATATTCGTCGATGTGGTTTCAGGTACCAACCTGATGGTTGGAGGAAGGGGTATGAGTTGTCTCTTTAACCTGGGGATAGAGTAATGAAGTCCAACCTACGTCACAATATTAAGATCTTATGACGACATGATCAATATGGATTGGTGGGAATCGCATGATGCGATACTCAACGGTATGATGAGGTGGTTGAGTTGGACCGACGATGAAGGACATAGAAGTGTGATTGTAGGAAGAAAATGGGAACTATCCCCGAGGTTCATTTGTTCCCTATAGCTACAAGAGAGAATGTGCAAGGATGCAAGTTATATTCATACTTAGAGAGAATGTGCAAGGATGCAAGTTATATTAGAAGACCTTCCGGTAGTATGAGAGTTTGTGGATGTTATTCCTAGAAGAATTACCGGGTGTGCCACCATAAACCAAGATGGAATTTACCATCGACATAAAACCTGGAACTAAACCGATAGTGATAATGCCTCATCAGGTGTCAACTTCTCTGTTACAAGATTTGAAATGCAACTGAGGGATTTTTGGACCTAGGAATTACGTCGAAGTGTGTCACCTCGAGGCATGCTTATTATTCTCTTACGGAATATGGATGGGTTGTGGAAGACTCGGTATTGAATACTGTATTTTGAGCAAGGAAACGATCAAGAACCTATGTACGTTGCCAAGTATGGACAATTTTCATGATCAAATGAAAAGCACGAAAATGTATTCAATATTGACTGGAGATCGAGTTATCACCAATTACGAATTAAGGAGGAATATATTCCTAATACCACCTTCAAAATGCGGTTTGGACACTACAATATTACCATTTGTCCAGGGGGACGGAAAAACACCCTAGAGGTAATCTTGAGCTTGATAAACGGGGGGTTCCGTGGACACTTGGAAAAGTTGGTTCAAGTACTCATTGACGATGTTTGGATATAATATCGGATGAGGGAGACAAAGAAGAATTTTTTCTCTTGGTACTACAATGTCTACAAGAGAACAAATTGTTTTAGGGAAATTGTTGAAATGCTCTTTTTGGGCATGTCATCTCCGACGAAGGTATCATTGTGGATCCAACAAAAGTAGAGGATATCATGGAATGAACTAAGCTGACGAATTTCCCAGAAGTGAGTAGTGTTGGATTTACTTCACACACACCTAGGATTTATTTTTCCTAAGGTTATTCCTTGTTTATTAGTCATAATTAGTCATTATCCAGTCTCCTATATTTTAGGGGAGAATATTCCACCTAGAGAATATTCTCTTTCAGTTGACACTTTAGTTTGACTAGTTGATTTAAGTTTAGATGTTACATTGGTTTTGTCACCATGAAACATTGGGATCATCACCAACTCACTACTCTTTGTTCAGTCAGTTAACTAAAGACTAGTTGACTAGTTAACTCAACTAGGTGGCAGTTCACTCCCGTAACTACCTGAGAGACTAGACTAGGTGGCAGTTTACTCTTGTAATTGTTGGTGTGTGTCCATATCAATCTAGACCACCACTATGGCTTATTAGTTACTCATGTATCCTATATATATTGTAAATTATTCACTCTTTTGAGTGTGGAATATGGTTAATGAGAATTCTTCCATTTTTTCTATCTTGCTTCTTCTTTCTTAATTTCTCTCTATAAATGTGTGTGGTATTTTCTAGATAGATCTATTCTTTTCAGTTTCAACGCATTTACATGGTATCGAATCCGATGGACTGCTAAGCAAAATATACACCAAATTATTTTTGCAGGTACAAAAGATTGAAGACAACAAAAGATGGATTATTCATCAGAAATACTTCTCACGCCTCATAACTATTTGGAATGGAAGCCAAAAATTCTTCTTCATCTTAGATGCATAGGCTTATATCAAATAACCATGGAAATGGAAGTAGAGCTTGATTCAATCGATGAGAAAAATGACTTTCTCAATAGAAAAGATATGGCCATAGGAAGTATCGGCATGTTTGTTTCTCCCGAACTTTTCCATCAAGTATATGAAGAATCACAAGGATTAACTCCAAATGAATTATGGACCAGATTCAAGGTTCTATTTGGGAATAAATAATATTTTGAATATTTCATGCAGGAGGTCGAATAGATAGAGCTAGAAGAGAAGACATTAGAAGATCAAGCCTCTTATTATGAAGAGTCTTCAACAAACGTTTTTGCATAAATTAGTATTCCAATAATTGAAGATGATGTCTACTCCATTTCAGATTTATTTTATGAAATTTATGTGGAAGATATATGGCATGCATCTCATGAGTCACATGTAGACACTTTTGCATGCACCATGCATGCATGTCAGGAGACAAAAAGGGAGTCGCGCACATCAGACTCAATTATGATATTTTTTGAGCACTATTTTCATAAACAAATTGGATATTTGAATTCCTCTCGGGAAAATATCCAATTTCAAAAAAGTAATCGTCTGAAACAAAGTCTGGAAAGTGAAGTTATGATCGTTTTAAAGTCAACAAAATTTCAACATTTTTCTGGAAACGGACGTATGGTTTTCAAAGCTTCATCCAAACTTTATTTGGATATTATTCATTACAAGAAGATAAAGTGGATATGTGTGGAAATATCAATTATGCATATACTTCATCAGATCCATGCAGACATCTACATCTTCAACAAAATATTCAATGAGCACAAACTTGCACAGTTGTGAGGTTTTCTTGGAGTGAAGGACACGGTTTCTTAGCAACTACTTTTTGTTCCTTCTCTTTTTCTATTTTTTTAATGCATTTTAATTTGGGGGGGCGGTTTGTTCCCATGAGGTTTTCCTTCTTTCCTCATTTAGTTCAGTGTATCTTTTGTATTTGGGTATCTAACATGGCCTTGTAGCCGGAACCCATTCTTTATTTTCACCATAGTGATGTTCAGGGGGGGTGTTGGAGTTACTTCACACACACCTAGGATTTATTTTTCCTAAGGTTATTCCTTGTTTATTAGTCATAATTAGCCATTATCCAGTCTCCTATATTTTAGGGGAGAATATTCCACCTAGAGAATATTCTCTTTCAGTTGACACTTCAGTTTGACTAGTTGAGTTAAGTTTAGATGTTGCATTGGTTTTGTCACCATGCAACATTGGGATCATCACAAACTCACTACTCTTTGTTCAATCAGTTAACTGAAGGCTAGTTGACTAGTTAACTCAACTAGGTGGCAGTTCACTCCCATAACTGCTTGAGAGACTAGACTAGGTGGCAGTTTACTCTTGTAATTGTTGGTGTGTGTCCAGATCAATCTAGACCACCAATACGGCTTATTAGTTACTCATGTATCCTATATCTATTGTAAATTATTCACTCTTTTGAGTGTGGAATACGGTTAATGACAATTCTTCCATTCTTTCTATCTTGCTTCTTCTTTCTTAATTTCTCTCTGCAAATGTGTGTGGTATTTTCTAGCTAGATCTATTCTATGCAGGTTCAACACATTTACACATAGCTTCATGGGTTTATCCAGATATTATCGACGGTTCTTCAAGGGTTTCTCGAAGATAGTAAATCCAATTACGAAATTGTAGAAGAAAAACAAGAAGTTTGTATGGATTGAGAAATGCGCGGAAGAATTTTGAAGACTCTAGGAGATGTTGGCGACTGCACCAAATACTAAGGGTGCCAAAAATGGATGAGGACTTCTTGGTATGCACTGAAACATCCAAGGAAGCCTTAGATGGAGTCTTGAGGCAAGATGGTCGAGTGATCGCTTACATCTCAAGGAGTTTAAGGAAGATTGAGGAGAACTACGTGATGTACCATTTGGAGTTGTTAGCCATCATTATGCCCTGATAATGTGGAGACACTACTTGATTGGATGTAAATTCGAAAAAAAAAAAATGAACCATTGTGGTTTATAACACCTTTTTACACAAAATAAATTGAACGCGCGACAAAGGCGTTAGTTAGAATTGCTTATCGATTTCGATTTTGGTTTTTCCTACTTAAAAGGAATACTGAACAGAGTGGAAGATGCGTTGAGTCAAAGACCATGCATATTTTTAGTGATACCTCTTCAAACGAATCTATGTGAAAAGATTCTAACTACAACGTGAAGTTGACTGGTATAAAGAGGGTAAGGAATTTTTCCGGGAAAGACACCATGTTGGTACAACAATTGAGGGATATAATGTGGACAACGACCAATATTTGAGATATAATAACTGGATTTACTTACATCCCAACGACCAATTGAGAATCTTGATGTTATGTGAAGCTCATAGAATAATGTAGATGGCTCATCCAAGAGTCATGGAGATGAGGACCGACCTTAACCCCTTATTCTTATGGAAGGGATAAAGGTGGACATCATCAACTGAGTGGTGAGATATCTAGAAGTTCAGTAGGTGAAGGTTGAACTTAGACATCCGACAATACTTCTACATCCACATGTTATTCCAGAATCAACATGGGAGATCATTTTGACAGAATTCACTATTGAATTGCCACTGATGGCAAGGAGGCACGACCCGATTGTCGTGACAGTTGACACTCTGATGAAGAGTTCACATTTTGTCCCTGTGCATACAATGCATCAAGCACCAGGTATATCTAGATTTTATATAAGGGAAACTTATCCTATAAGGGATTCGATGCTTGCAAGACGATTTTGGACAAGTTTCCTGAGAGGCCTTGCGAACACCACGAAACTTTAGTACATCATGTCCTTGAGATAGATAGGTTGACCAAATGAACGAATCAAATTGGGAAGGTTGTGTTGTGTATGTGTGTGTTGGACCAACATAAATGTGGGGAATATTTATGGTCGTTGGCCAAGTTTGCGTGGAACAATAGCCATCAAATAACCATTATGATGGCGCCATTTGAGTTTCTTTATGGGTGAACATGTCAGATGCCTTTGAGTTGGGATAGACTCGAGGATGGGGTCCTGGTAGGACCATAAGAGACCCAATAATTGAAAGAACAATTACAAATGATACGAAAGGGGATGGCAGAAGTGCAGGATCAACATAAGGGTTTGTCAATGCACCTCGCGTCAACCATAATTATGAAGGGCCTAACAGCTAGTCATGCCTCATTCTTTGAGAAATTGCACGATGTTTATCTTGTATCTATGTGCAAATTTAGGTCTGTGATCCAATGCTTGATATTGACTGAGTTCTTGGAGGATTTTGGGCAAGGGTGCGCTCACGGCGGAGCCAATCTGCTTTCTAGACTGCTGCATTCGACAGCTACGACGTTGAACTATCCATCAGGTCAAACTGGTATTTAGGCCTTTAGCTTATCTTTCATGATTATAAGATCCATGTGCATCCTCCATGTCTCTAATATTAAATCCTTATTTCTAATATGTTGATCTAGTAATGTTATACAACAATATGGAATTTTTAACTTTGTCCTTCTTATAATTTCTCTAGACCTTGAAATTTTAGCAAAAACGGTTATCTCCCAAAGTCTGCACTTCTAGAAAAACTGCATTAAATAAAATTTTATGGACTTATGAGTATATAAAATGTTGAGGAAATACGATTTTCCAATTTTTTGATCTGGGGTCGTTTCCCTCCTTTGAAAATCCCAAAAATTCCCAAAAAATGACTTCAAATAGTGGATTTTTTTCCTATTTTAAGATCCCCCTTCCAAACCCCTTGGAATCTTGTTAGAATTTGAACTGGTTATTTTCATGACCACTAGTCTTGGAATCTTAATCTAGTTCCCAATCATTGAGCATGACCTAGATTTTCAAAACCCACTATTTTGGACTTTCTAGAAAAATTTTAAGTAGAAATGGCTAGTGGCCCTAACTAGCACCTTTTTATCCCTCCTCATTGTAGATATACCCATGAAATTACATCTCAATCTAAGATATTTTTCTCCTTTTACAACAAAATATGATTTTGTCTCTAGACTTAGCTTTTTTCTGGATACTCATCCCTCCTGCCACCCTAGCCCTACCTCAGTATCCTCTTTTATTTCTTACTTATCCTCTCTTTCTTCATTTTATTTAACAATACGAGTCCACTCATATTTGACTATCACATGGAATCCATATGTTGGCTACAGGGATGGGAAAGTCCCATCCTACAAAATTATCTCTAGTGCATAACCTACACAATCTATATATCGAAATATGGAGATCAAGGAATGATAAATGGATTATAGAAATTTTGGGAGTTTGATTTGGAGGGATATTAACAATCCCAAGCTTCCTAATACCACCATACCACTCAATTTATATGTGGTGCATTCTTATTTAACTTGATCCATTTGGTAATATTTTGATACCACCTACCAAAATGCCCAATAGCACTTGTGGTATTGGATTTTTCCACCATGGCCTACCACTTGTTGATGTGGAAACAATTCCCTCTATCAACAGTACGGGTTACCCCTAATAAGAAGTCCCAATCAAACCTCCCATGGTTTGGAATATGGAACCCATCTAGATTCTGTCCTGGAAGCCATTTTTGGTTTGGGGTTTATCAGTTGCATCCTAGTCTATTGATGACATTTTCTAATCTAAATAAAGAAATTAAACTAATATAATATACATGTTTCTAGACAGAAAAGGTAACCAGAAAGAAAACATGGAACCAAAAATTCTCCCGTGAATGGCCTCAGAAATAGTTCATGTGGAACAACAACAAGAATATGAATAAATAAATATGAACATGGAATAGTCTAACATTTAAATAATTATTTATATTTCTATTCCCACCAATTCAAAAAACTTTTCCCTAAAGAATAGAAATAACAATGAAACAAACATATATAAGAATAATCTATAATATAAAGAACATTCTTACACAACCTGAGTGCTAAGTAAAACACAACATAATAGTCCAAACACATGCAACACAAGGATCAAAGTTCTCCATAAAAAATATTGGACAAATAGGATTCTCCTTATTAAAAATTTTAGTAACAGTACATGAAATCTCAAAGATCCAAAAAAAACCCAACTTCGAATGCAATCCTTTCATTTATTGAGATTCACCTTGACTCTTGGCCTTCTACCTTCCCAACTCTTGACCTTCCACCTTCCTGATGCTTGACCTTTTATTTACAAATTGTTTTCCTTATCCTCTTTGGAATGATGATGGAATAAGGACTACAAAAGTTCTCATGATGTAATATATCATACATGATATACATTAGTATTTAAAATTTGTTATTTTTGTGATCATGGGTCATCATGGGTCATCATGGGTTATTATGGTGGAGTTTGATAATTGCTCCTTGAAACTTATTGGATTCCCAAGAAACAATTACAAACTCTTCACCTTGCACATTTGGTTTCTTCTTAAAAAAACATGAGATGTACAAGTTTGAATTTTTATCTTATGATTCCCTTTGTTTTTATATCTATTACCCCCCCAATCCTATGGGTAACTAAGGAGATTATGTCTCGAGGCCCATAGGTAGAAGGCATGGAGTGTCAAGATCCATATTGACTAGCAGATCCCACATTGAGAAAATAGAGCCCCTCCTCCCCACCACACATCACCACTCATCGTCGGCAACATAGTAGCATCCAACACAACAACTTGGTCGACTGAAGATAGTAGGTATTGCTTCATGAGGTAAAAATTCCAACCTCATGGTAAGTGTGACTTTAATATTTGAAGTATTTCACCATGTTGCAAAGAGTCCTTTCTTGATTATGGAAATTTTTCTTAGAAATTATATATTTTTCCTTATTTCACCTTGGTGGTAGACATGATATCCTAGTAACTTGGTCACCCTCAAGAAAGGGTTGCTCCCTAGGGTCTCTTTGAAGGTTCATCGTACCATTCCCACTCATACTTAACAATTTGTATAGTTATTCCTCTATTTTTCCTCACCTTTTTGGTTTTAGGGTTCATTGACCCCAAGAAGGTTTTGTACCTCATTTCATGGGAAGAAGGGGATAAAGACCTAGAGGTATTTCAACTAGGACTGTAAAAATAAAAATCTATAATCTATCCTTCTAGATGCTTTACCTAAGGACCTGGGATATAGGAAATGGTTCTACATAAAATTTAATGACATTAAAAAATAAAATAAATAAACATGTCTTGCTTGATGGGGAAATGTATTGTAGTGTCCTTTAGTTTCCAGTGCTTATGGCACTCAATGTGTTCTCACTTGTGGCATTGTGGTTCTTTTTTTTCTTTCCATTTCATATATAACTCAATGTTTGTACCATAAAAAAGTGAAAGGAAAATAAAGGGCTTGTAAAAATGTTGCATTGCAAATGAAGGGATGCAACGCAATCTGCACAAAGGAACCCATAAATGAGACAATATGAGCCCTTGATATGTCAAGAACCCCATGCCCAAGATTATTTCCCCCAATACATCTCATACTCATTACATGGTATAGAGATGGTATTCTCGGGAAACATTCCTTGACTTGGGCATTGGCCTACCCAATAGGGCACCATGACACCCCTCCCATATCTAAATTTGGAAGGGTTTATAAGATCTTTAAGAATTTTTTTAATTTGAAAAGGGAGGAATTAATGCTCTTGTTTGGGTGGTTCTTTTATTAAATGTGGCTTAATCAGCATGATTCATATGACTTGTGGACCCTTGGAGGGTTTATTTGCTTTTCTTTGCAGGACCTTTCCCTCTGAAAGTAATACATGAAGGGACTAAGCCACTTGGACCTTCATAGGGGCTTGAAATCCCACTGGATGGATTTTGCACCCCACATATTTGATCCCTAAGAGGATGAACATTTCACCTTGGATGATGTCTCTTGCACATGAACGAGTCTCGGGAACATGAAGAGAGGAGGACGCAAGCCTCCTATGCCCAAAATTTCCTCTTGGGTAACATGATGTCACACTTTTGAGGGGACGTTTGGCACATTTGGTGCACTTGGTGGTATTTTGGGATTGAAGCCCCACATTGTAGCTTGAATTCAGGATGATGTGGCACCTTCCTAGTTTGACATTGTATTCTTTATAGGCCTACTTTCACACATGCCACATTGGAGAGGTGCTTTATAGGATTACCTGCCATCATTTTGTTATTTTTGGTCATTGTATACCCTATATGGATAAAAAGAGAAAAATGATTTGCTAATTAAGCATTGTAACTTTGGTTTTAGACTAAAATTATGGATTTAATTGTCATGTGGAAAAACTATGACTTGTCTTTTCCTCTATAAATAGAGGAAATTCATTTGTCACTTGGATAGAACTCATCACTTGACATTATTACTCTTTGTATTGTAATTTTGACCTCTCTTTTTCTTGTTATAATCGATGAAATTCTTGTCTATCAAAGCTAGGAAACTTTATTGGATGGTTTTATTTGGTAAATGGCTAGATGATTATTGGTAGTAAGAGTTTTATTTCATGCTACCTCTTGGATTTGGTGAGTAAATTCTTAAATTTATTGTCATCTTGCTTGTTTAAATTCAAGAAATATATCTTAAAACCCTTGTAGGAGTAAAAGGGCTTACAACCTCCACCAAATATTTATTGTTATTTTCTATTGAAAGGATACAATGCTTGTGACAATGAGTAAGAGGGTTTACATGATTGTTACAAGGATTGTCTGGGGTTTGTTTTCTGTAGGAAGTAAGAGGCTTTACACCCGTACATAATTATTAAACCATAGGTCATCTTTGTTTTCAATCTAGAAGATTTGGAAGGATTGTTTTTCTCTTGAGTTTAATAAGGGTTTAACTCTAAAGAAAGAATTTTTATTCCTAATTTTTTATATTTCCTTCCAAGGAAGAGACTCCACTCACCCAATAACAAGGCACTAGTCACAGCTAAGAGCATAAATTATTGCATTGGTAAACGTGAAAATTGATGGTTTGAAATTGATCAAAATGGATTTGAATTCTACATGCTTTAGACTCTCTTCTACATCAAGGGTGTCTTGTTTTGTCAACTGAATAGTATATTTTAATAAAAATTAATCTACATCCATTAGGGTTGCAACAAACACTCTTTCTCATACAATTTCTTTACTTTTCTACTGCTGAAAATTGCTTGTAAGTTGTGATGATTAACCTATTGATAAAGGGATATTGTTTGGGCGACTTACTTGTTGATTTTAGTGGTTAGAATTTTCTGTTGTAGAAAAAAAATTCTACAGCCATAGGGATATCATAAAATTTGATGATAACACTCTTTTACAACCCTCTTTTGACATCAAAATCTTGGTTTAAGCATTGGAAAATTATTTACTAATTGCAATTTTTCTTGTCCAATATCATATGTTGATTTTGATGGTCTAATTTGAAGCTCTTATAATTCTCTTGTTTCTGATATATCACGATTATATGATGAAATTTTTGGATAAAAAGGATTCTTACTGATTTCCCTCTTGTCTTGGCACTTATTTCATCACATTTGTCTTGGTTTGGGTTTTCTGACAATTATTTTGCAGGTACTATCAATTGGAAAACTTTTCCTTAACATATACTCATCCTTGATCAATCCTCGGGATCCTTTAAATGCGACCTATAGGGGTGGTTCCTTAAACTCTTGGTATTTTCCATTACAATCCCCCTAGGGTCACTAGGGAAGGATCCCTTGTGTTGGAATTTTCCATCACTAAAACAAGGGGGATATCTATTGAGGTGATAATGATAGGTGTCCCATGTTGTGTCACAGACTTGTTGCTTGGGTTGGGATTTCCACAAACTACAAACTATGTGATAACATTTTTGGCCTCATTTTTGGGGAGGTTTGCAATCCTTTGTGAGCCCAAAATGACATTTGGCAAGATTTTCCCTCAAATCATTTACCCCAAGATTTCCTGACGACTCCATTAAGGGAATTACCCTCTTATAAACTTTGATGAAATTCATATAAGTTTATCTGGTAACTCCATGAAGGGAAAATACCCTCTCCATATTCGATGAGGCTTGAGATCATATGGTAATTACATTGAATTTCCATTTCAGATAATGGAATTATGGAACTATGAGACTTTCACGATGCTTAGGATAAGATGTTGCCCAAAACTTACCGTGTCAAGAAGACACTTTTGCAAATGGAAGAGAAAAACAATTCTAATTATGTTGTTGAGAATATGATGAGTCTTATGAAGGAGTTACTTCAGGAATATACTAAAGAACAATTTAGTGAAGCACCTCCTACTAAAGGGAAAACCCTTGTGGATGAATAAATACTTGAAGAACAGATCTATGAAGAAAGTTTCCAAGAATATCCCAATGAATTTTCTCATGCTAAACAACTAGACGAGGCCTTGGTGTTCATTTTCCATCTCAAGGAAGATGAAGTTGTCAATCCTTGCGAAGAGGAAATTAGTTCCAATGATGTAGGTAAATTCATGGAGAAACACTCAGATACAGTTGCCAATCATATTGATGATTTCATATGTGTCCGGAAGTGTGGATGGGATATTGGTTGTTTTGGTTTTGATGGATATCCAATCTATGAGATTGAGGGAAAATTCCATATAAAGAGTGTATAAATATTACCTTTGGAATATTGTTTTCCATATGTGGATGATCAAGATATTTGGAAGCCTAATGATGATACACTCATAGATTTGTTTCATCCATCTGAGGATGAATTATCACAGTATACTCATGATGACTTTCAATCATGCCTTGGGAATTATGATGTGTACCCTTTTGGGCACCTAGATTTTTTGTATGATGAATATTTCCAACCACCTTCATGCTCAAATTTTGATGGACATAAATTTATTCCTAGCCTAGAGAAATCAGGGACTTGTGTTACAAAGAAGCATTGTTTTCATATTGGGGATTTTTGCATGGATTTACAGATGAAGAGGAAACATGTTTTGAGTATGGGGAAAGATTCTTTATATAGACCCGAGCTTCCCCTTTTTCTCATCTCCCCTTCTCTAGAAAATCATAGGGTCTTCTTGGGATTTCTCATTTCCTCTTACCCTTCAAGGAGTGGCGGTATTCTAAGTGAGTATGAAGATAAGACATCATCGATATGTAGTAGTCCTATTCAGAGATAAATTGATCAGGCTTGTGGCCATTCTTTCCATCATGATTGTCTCCCTCCCACCCACCTCCATGAGTTTCTTTCTATGATTGATCACATGCTCATTTATTGATCTGGATTATTTTTTAGAACAAAATCAAAGCAGAGATATTATAATGAAATACACATATATATTTGCAGAAACATATAAATATAGTAATACATGATTTATATTAATGAAATAATTGTAAATAGACTATAAAAATACAGAGTGAAAGACTCGCTAGAATTGTGGTAGCTTATCTCTGAGAAGAGATGTGACGGCTACTTGCATTAGCAAGAACGTGATTTTTTACAATGAGGCTCCAAGGGCCTTTTTAACATAGGGATTGGGGTAGTCGATATGTCAACTTCCCAGGGGCATAAATTTTGGATATGATCTTCATTTGGGGCACTCGATACATTGTTGGAAAGGTATAATCGATAAAAATGATTTTCGACTGGCCCAGGCCAGTGCCTATGGCAGTCACCTAGGCCCCAAATCCCCAATAAACGTCGTTTAGGGCCTCAAAACGGCCCTAGAAGTTTGGGACTCAAAAAACAATCTAAAAACTACCAATTATGAGCAGAATGAAATGAATACATATTATTAATAGGTGCTTAACAGAAAATAATAGAGATACATTAAAATTGGTTTTCTATTCAATAAGGAAATAAGATGAAACTGTAAAATGCAGCAGAAACAAGCTTGTTGGAATGGTAGCGGCTTATCTCTGAGAAGAGATGTGACAGTTGCGCTCATTCGCAAGAAGATGATTACAATGAGGCTATAAAGGCCTTTTTGCAATAAACATGAATTACAAAAACCATAGACATCCAAAAACCTAACCCTAGGAGATGAAGTGCCAAAAGTCATGTGGGCCTCGTCTTGGTAAGTTAGTACATCAACTTCCCGGGGTTGTAACTTTTGCATACGATCTCTGTTTTAGGCATATGATATCCCATTGGAAATTTATCTTCAAGGAGATTCATTATGCGGGATCAATCATTCCTTTGGATATCATTGAGAATCTCTATCCCAAAAAAAAATCAATTAGGCCCTTAAAATGGCCCTCGAAGTAAAAACTGCTAAAAATAGTAAATTGCCAAAATTGCCAGAAAATAGTTTTGAGCCAGTTGGAAAAGGTGGGTGGCTAGTGATATCCACCTAAATCAATACTCCCTCCTTAGGAAGTAATGTTCTCCATTTCATTGATTTCCCACATCATATGAGGAAATTTATGTTGAATTTGGTCCCGGGTGAGCCACTTGCCTTGGTGCAGGAGCTGCCCTGCTTTGACGACTTGATAAAGATGGATCTTTTGTTGTCAAGTTCCCTTGATCTATGTGTCCACAATATTATCACTGGATGCTTGTTGAATGCAGTCAATTTTGAGCTCTTTTGGTGTCAATTGTTCTGCTACGTCTGAGGTGTCCAATAATGGTGGGAAATAAGGGCAAAGGAGATCCACGTTGAACACTGGGTGTAGGCCAAGGAAGGGAGGAATGTTGAGCTCAAAATCATTATCCCCCACAACCTTGGTGATGGTGTATGACCCATAATGGAGTGGGAAAAGATTCTGATGGGGTCTTGCAAGGCGTTCTTTCTAGAAGTGCAACCAAACTTTGTCGCCCACTTGAAACTTATGTGGCACCCGATGTTGATCATGGTGTTGCTTGTACTTGTCATTGGACTTCTGTAGAATATCCTAAACCTGTTGGAGGATGTTTTGGATCTTCTCAATGAACCGGGTGGCTTTGTCAGTGTCAGTTGGAGTAGGAGATGAATCGATTGAGGTGACCGTAAGGGGAATTGCAACATCTATGGGACCCAATGGTTGGAATCCCAACCCCACTTGAAAGGGGTTGTGGCCAGTTGAGCTATGTAGGGCTTGGTTGTAGCTATGTTGGACATAGGGAAGTATCTCATCCCATGTGTGAGGTTTCTTTGAATTATACATGCAAAGGATATGCACAATCATTTGATTTATGAACTAGGTTTGGCCATCTATCTGGGGGTGGGAGGTTGTCAATTTGGTGATCTTGGTTTCCAGTAGTGACCAGAATGTGCTAAAAAATTGACTATCCCAATATGAGACAATGGTTTTTGGAATTACAAAATGTACCCAGACTCGTTCAAAGAAGATCTTGGTAGTGGCCTCTGTTGTGATGTTCTTCTTGCAGGCAACAAAAATCGCCATCTTAGAAAAGCGATCAAAAAACACAAAAACACAGACATTTCCCTGCTTGGTGGATGGGAGGCCTGACATGTAGTCCATTGAGATGGATTCTCATGGCCTGTTAGTATTAGGAAGAGGGGTGTATAGGTCATGTTTCTTAGTGGTCAGTTTGGCAATAGCACAGGCAGTGCAGGACCTGATATACTTGTTGACCTCTTGTCAAAGTTTCAGCCAGTAGAAATGTTTCTATAGCATTGCCACTGTATTTTCGATGCCAAAGTGTCCTGCCACTCGACTGTAGTGGGATTCCCAGATCATCTTCGCTCGCTCTCTTGATGAAACACATATATGGCCCAAAATACACAACAACTCATCCTAAAGATGGAAATTATCGACAACTACATTTTCATCCAACATTTGGTATGTGGTGGTGAAGTCTGGGTCTATCTCATAGAGTTGGGGCCATCCAGAGGACTCATGGTCACAGGATTCTAGCATCGTGGTGAGTGTCACGATTGGCGGTCTGCTGAGGCAATCAATGATGTGATTGGTGCTTCCTGTTATATACTTGATGTTAAGGTGGAATTTCTCCAAGTATGTGGACCACTTTTGACGGTGATCATTATGCAATTTTCTTTGTGTTTGCATGAACTACAGTGGCTTATGATCAATGTGGATGATTTTCTCCTTCCTAAGAATGTAATGTGTCCACTCGAGGTAGGCTTACACAATGGAGTACATTTATTTTTCATAAGTAGGGTACTTACGAACAATATCTGATAGTGTCTCACTATGATAGGACACGAAGTGGTCATGTTGAGTGAGAACGGTGCCCACCACATAGACTGAAGCATCTGTCCTGGTCTTAAAGGGTTGTTGCAGGTCCTGTAGTGAAAGTACTAGGGCTGAGCACAAGCACTCTTTATATCATCAAACTCTTGTTGTTGGGACTAACCCCACACAAATTTCACCTTATAACCACCCCTGGTTATTTGGCTGAGGGCCCATGCAATATGGATGAATCCCAACACAAACCTATGGTAGAAATTGGCAACACCCAAGAAGCTTCGAAGCTTAGTGAGTGTGGTTGGGGTTGGCCAGTCACGGATGACTTGGATCTTGGCTGGATTCACATGCACACCATGTTAATGAATGATGTAGCCCATGTAATGGACCCTGTCCATGTCGAAGGATCATTTTTCCAAGTTGGCATATAGATTGTGTTGTTGCAGGGTGTGCAGAACCTGTTGAATATGTTGCAAGTGTTCGACCCAAATCTTGTTGTAAATGATAATTTCATCCAGATACACCACTACAAAATTATTGGTGAATGGTCACAGGATATCTTCCATCATCCTCGTGAAAGTGGTTGGAGCATTTTTCAAACCAAAGGGCATGACAAACCATTCAAAAAGTCCTTCCTTTGACTTGAAGGAGGTTTTCCATACACATGTATGTTCATCGAGACATGGTGGTAGCCAGACTTCAAATCAATATTACTGAAGTATCTGCCCCCCATGAGTTTATCAAGGAGGTTGTCGATTTGGGGAACCAGGTACTAGTTTCTGATTGTGATTTTATTGAGAGCCCGATAATCAATGCAGATTCACCAAGTTCCATCTTTATTTTGTACCAGCACGATTGGGCTCCCACAAGGTGATGACGTGGGATGGATGTGCACCTTGTGGAGCAGTTCTTGTATCTGTCACTTGATCTCCTCATTCTCTAACAAAGAGAAACAATATACTGGCACATTGGGCAGCGGTGCGTTGGGGTTCAGATTGATAGGGTGCTTGACCTGGCAGTGCAGAGGTACCCCGATACGTGAGGAGAAGATATCTGAGTATTCTTCCTTGACCTTATCTACTTTCTTCTTTTGTGTGGAGAGGTCAGTTATAGAGACCCTGGATGTGGTTGTGATATTTCTCTTATTATTAGAGATAATCATGAAGAAGAAAAACTTCCCTTTCTGAGAGATGACCTTCCTGCATTGCTTACTAGATATCAAGGAAATATCACTAGGTGGGATTGCCTCGGGTATCTTGTACAATTTCCTGTTCAAAGTAATAATAACATTATGAGGCATAAACTCATATACAACATGACGTTTCCATAAATACGGTTGGCCCAAAATAACATCACACAATACCTCATCTTTCAAGGGCTTGATGTCGTATGATAGTCGACACTGTTCATTGACGCAGAGATCGCTTCCTTGGCAGAGTCATCCAATGGTGTAGGGTTGTGGGTGCGACATTGACGGCATGGTCAACTTCTTGATGACCTCTGCTGAGATGAGGTTCTTCTGGTTACCACTATCAATGATGAAGTGTAGCAGGGTGCCTTTAACCCACATCTGTGAATGGAAGAGGCGTTCTCCTTCTTCTGGATCGTCTGGTTCACTAAGCTAGAGCTTGGTGGTAGCAACGGTGGCACTAGGTTCCGCGTCAATGATTCGTCTTCCCATTTCTAGTTCTAACTCAGAGTCAGAACCTGCATATGATTCAGAGGCTTTCACTTCAACCACCAACGACTGCTTTGAGCGATAATCAACAGTGTTATTCCAAGGGCTCTTATGGAAGTTGCACCACTTCCTAGTGTCTTTATTTGTCTTTTCGGTGTCCTTCCTTTCTTGAGGCTTGGACCGGTTGTCCTGATACTATCCATCTTTTCTATTTCCTTTGTTCTATGGGTTGGGGCCACCCTTTCCTGGATTTTGTTTTGAAGGGTTCCCAAGCCCAAATTTCAGTGTCTTTTGTTTGAGCTTCTGCTCGATTTTGACGGGATATCGGTAGGCCGTGCCCAAGGATGAGATTTTTAGAAATTCCATTTTCATATAGATTTATCTATGCAGAGCGTTATGATACTTTAGAACCAAATTTCACTACAAATGTTTGATACCCATCTTGGTGCGCAAGGTATGGAATATATTTGTGAAATCTAGCACTATTTGGTCTCTTTCTTGCTGTAGTGTGGTCCATTTGGTATACAAGTCATCATAACTTTCGATAGGGTAGTATTTTTCCTTAATAGAATCCCTGAAGGATTCCTAGGTGGTCGTGATTGTAAATAATGAGGTTTCCTTTGTTTCCTTTTTCTCACAGAAAGTTTCCCACCAATCTTTTACATGGGGAACATCTTTAAGGAGCGCAAAAGTAATCTTTTTCTATTCGAAAAATTATGGACAGAAAAATACCCTTCTAGTAGATTCAACCACTTGTATACAACATATTCATCTATCTAACATTCAAATATAGGAATATCGAAGTTTATTTGTACCTTGAAGAGGGCGACGCCTCCATTCGAAGAAGATGCATTGCATGTTGGTAGCCGCCGAAGGATTTGCACAAAACTTTCCATCATCTTGTTCCTTTGTTGTGTGAGGGATTCCTGGATCAACCAAGGTGGAAACTTTTTTTTTGAGCAAGTAGAATAGATGGGTGGCCACCGATATCCATCTAGATCAATCCTCCTTGCTTAGGAAGCAATGGTATCCATTACGTTGAGTTTACGGGGGAGAGGGGGAAGTGTTTTCTAAACTTGAACCCTGGTGAGCTTCTTTCCTAGTTTGTGAAGTTGTGTTTCTTATCTTGTTGAAGGATGTCAAGAACCTATTGTTGGTGGGGTTGATTCCATTCAACCAGTTGGGCGACATGATATGACTGTGTGGAAAATGAATCTTTGCACTTTCCTGCAATATTATCGACTTGTTTATGTTGGATAGAAGGTTTTTGAGCCGAGGTTGTAGTGGTTGCAGTTTCCTTCTTTTCACCCTTTGAATAGATTATGAAGAGGATGAATTTTGTAGTATGATATACTACCTTGTGGGATTGTTTAGGTGGGACAATAGTTGGAACTACCTCTTGTATCATGTAGAGATGACCCCCTAGAGTAAAAATGACACTATGGGATCCAAACTCATAAATAGCATGGTGCTTCCACATGTATGGTTGGCCCAAAAAAACATCACATACATCCAGTGGGGAAACATCACATAATACCTCATCCTTGAATGATTCGATGTCATATGACAATCAACATTGATGGTTGACACAGAGATCATGTCCCTGGTGAAGCCACGTGATGTCGTATGGTTGCGGGTGTGGTGTTGTTGATAATCCTAATTGATTGATGACCTTTTATAATATGAGGTTATTTTTACTTCCGATATCAACAATAAAATGAATCGGGGTCTCCTTCACCCACATCTATGAATGAAAAAGGCGCCCCCCCTCTTCAGGATCTGCTAGTTCTTATGTTTGGATTGTTGTGGTCGCAACAATATAAGTGGGGTCTGTGTCAATGATTTGTCTTCTACCATTATTTTGTGAATCATATTCAGAATCAAGGTTTGGCTCCTTGTATTTGATCTCAGTTACCAATGACTATTTTGAGTGACATTCATCGGTGTTGTGGCAAGGGATTTTGTTGAAATTGCACCATTTTCTAGTGTCCTTCTTATTCTTTCTTCTACCCTTCTTTTCTTGTGGCTTGACTGGTTTTATGAAGGATGGTTGTTAGGGACATATTTACCATACGTTGGTTATTGTGGATTTGCAGACCCAAACTCCCTCTTGTTTCGGTTCTTAAATTTCTGCTCAATTTTAACAGCATATCAATAAGCAACACCTAGTGATAAGATGTCCAGAAAATCCATTTCATTTTGTATGTATCTATGTAGAGCCCCATGGTATTTCAGAACCATATGTCACTCAGATTCTTTGATACCGATCTTGGTGCGCAAGGTATGGAAGGTATTGGTCAACTGTAAAACTTCTTGTACCCTCTCTTATCGTGGTGTGGTCCATCTCATGTACTGGTCATCATAGTTTCCAACAAGGTAATATTGTTCCTTTATTGCATCCATAAAAAAATCTCAATTGGGATCGACCCCATATATTCCAAACTCCTCTGTGGAAATTTTCTCCGAGTAAGTTTCCCACCAATGTTTTACATGGGGGAGAGCCTTAAGTAGTGTGAAGGTGATATTTTCCTTGTCGGAGAAATTGTGAACAGAGAAATAACCTTCTAGTAGTTTTAACCATTTTTTCTAGGGAATATGCATCTGTATGTCCTTCAAATACAAGAATATAAAAATTAACTTGAACCTTGAAAGGCGAAGGACCTCCAAAGTGGCCACTTTATGAAGACACACCTGTTGTTATCGACATGCATTGAATGATGTGGGAAACATTATCCATCATTTCATCCCTATGTCATGTGAGAGCTTGCTCAAGCAATATATTAATAGAATCTTTTTCCCTGTCGTTTTTCATTTCTTCCACCATGGAAAGTATTTTGGGTGTGTGATACCGATTGTTCTCAAGAGAGACAAGCTCGAGACCCAAATTGATATACTCAGACCTCGTCAGGGACATGCACTGAAAAATGATCAAGAGCATCCTACTTTGATCCCACTGATCCGGATTATTTTTTAGAATGAAATGAAAGAAAATATATTACAATGAAATACACATAAATATTGTAATACATGATTTCTAATAATGAAATAAATGTACAAAGACTTTAAAAATATAGAGTGAAAGACTCGCTAGAATGGCGGTAGCTTATCTCTGAGAATATATGTGATGACTAGTCGCATTTTCAAACAAATGATTTTTTACAATGAGGCTCCAAAGTCATTTTTAACAGAAGGAAAATCCAAAACCCTAACCTCGAAAGATGAAAATCCAAAAGGTTTGTGTGCCTCGATGGGGGTAGTTGATATTTCAACTTCCCCGGGGCATAAATTTTTCATATGATCTTCATTTGGGGTGACCAATCACCATTGGAAAGGTCTAACCAAGAAGAACGATTTTCAGCTAGCCTAGGATACGGCCTGGGCACCAAATCCCAAAAAAACGTCGTTTAGGGCCTCAAAATGCCCCCATAAGTTTGGGACCTAAAAAACTGTCGAAAAACTACCAAGGTGGAAAACTTTTTTATGAGCCAATGGAATATGTGGGTGGCCACCGATATCCATATGGATCATTTATGATCATGATTATTATGTAATTGACTTATTTTTTTTGTATCACATGATTAAGCACATGGGGAGATACTTTGATGAGATGATCAATTGGTTGCATTGATTGTACTATTTCACTTGACATCTTTAGGGACCTAATTTATATGGGCCTCAGGTAAGTAGGTAGTTCATTTGATTGTTTGCATTTCATTTTTTTTCCATGTCGTTCTAGGATAGTTGCATTTGATTTCATTTTATTCTTTACTTTACATATTTCTTTCCTTACATTTATGCATAGTTGTTGCGATGCACTTTATTGAATCATTACATGTTAGTTAGAAGTTTTTGAATAATGAAAAAAAAAAACTTTTAATAAATCTTATAGTTATCAATTTTGACTTTTTGAAGTTTTGATTGTATTTAAAAAATGGTTAGTTCACCACCCTATGATGCTCTAATGTTTGTTTAAGTGTGTGTGGGAACAAGTAATATCAAGATATGTTGAGGTTCTCATGCAAGTTATGGTAACAACATGTCCCCATGTAGGATCTAGATGTTACCAACCCCATCCCATGGGTAACTAAGGAGATGATGTCTCAAGGCATGCAAGTAGCAGACATGGAGTGTCGATATCTAGAATGACCAATAGATCCCCTCCTCTCCACCATCCATCACCACTCATTATCATAAACATAGTAGAATCTACCATACCAGCTTGGTCCACCAAATAAAATAGGTCTTGCTTCATGAGGTAACAAGTCGAGTCTCATGGTAACTGTCACTTAAATATTTGAATCATTTGAGCATGTTGCAAAGAGTCTTTTCTCAATTATGGAACGTTTTCTTGGAAATTGTATCTTTTTCTTATTTCACCTTGTTGGTTGACATGATATCATATTAAGTTTGTAACCCTCAGGAAAAGGGTTGCTGCCTAGGGTCTCCTTGAAGGGTCATTGTAGCATTCCCACTCATACTTACCAATGTCCATGCTTCTTCCCCTCTCTTTTCTCAACTTTTTTGTTTTTGGGTTCATTGAGACCAAGAAGATCTTGTACCTCATTTCATGGGAAGAAGGGGATAAAGGCCCAAAGGTGTTGCAACTAGAACATTAAAAATAAAAATCCATAATATATCCTTCTATATTCTCTCCCTAAGGTCTTGAGAGCCATGAAATTATTCTCCATAAAAATTAAGGACCTTTAAAAAGAAAATAAATAAAAATGTATCACTTGATGGGGGAATGTATTGTGGTGTCCTTTAATTTAAAGTGCATATGGAACTCAATGTGTTCTAACTTAAAGTGTCATTGTAGTGCTCATTTTATTTCCATTGCATATAGCACTCAATGTTTGGACCACAAAAAAATGAAAGGAAAATAAATGGCTTGGAAAAATGTTGCATTGAAAATGAATGTATGAAATGCACCCTCCACAAAGGCAACCATAAACGATACAATATGATCCCTTGATATGTCAAGAACCCCATTCCCAATAGTACTTCCCCCAATCCACCTCATACTCATTATATGGTCTAGAGAGGGTCTTCTCGAGAAACATTCCTTGACTAGGGGTTTGGCCTACCCAATAGGGAACCATGTCACCCCTCCCATATCTAAATTAGGAAAGTTTTATAAGGTATTTGAGAATTTGTTTAATTTGAAAAGAGGGGAATCAATGAACTTGTTTGGGTAGTTATTTTATTAAATGGTCTTGCTTGGCCTGATTCATATGAATCGTGAACTCTTGGAAGGAATATTTTCTTGTCTTTGAAGGACCTTTCATAGTGAAAGTCATTCATGAAGGCACTACACCACTTGGAACTTCATAGGGGCTTGAAATCCCACCAAATGGATGTTGCGCCCCACACATTGGATGCCTAATATGATGAAAATTTCACTTTGGATGATCTCTCTAGCACATGAATGAGGATCAAGAACATGAAGATAAGGGGACATCACCCTCCTATGTCAAAAGTTTCCTCTTCTGTAGCATGACATGACACTTTTGAGGGGATGGTTGGCACATTTGGTGCACTTGGTGGTTTTGTGGGCTTGTAGCCCCACATTGTAGCTTCATTTAGGGATGAGGTGGAAAATTTATAGCTTGATGTCATATCCTTTAGAGGCCTAATTTCACACATTCTACCTTCGAGAGGATATTTGTGGGCTTGCATGCCATCATTTTGTTAGTTTTGGTCATTTTGTACCCTATGTGGGAAAAAAGAGAAAAATGATTTGCTAATTAAGCATTGTAATGTTGGTTTTAGCCTAAAATTATGGATTTAATTGTAATGTGGGAAAAATATGACTTTGGTTTTTCTCTATAAATAGAGGAAAGACATTTTTCACTTGGATAGAACTCATCACATAATATTATTACTCTTTGGGCTGCAATTTCAACCCTCTTGGGGAATTTCGGCCCCTCGCTTTCTTGTCATAATGGATGAAATTCTTGTCTATTGGAGAAATAAACGCTAGAGACTTCTCTTGGTTATTTTTATTTAGAAAATCGTTGGATGATTCTTGGTATTAAGGGTTTTATTGCATGCAACCTCTTGGATTTGGTGAGTAATTTCTGCAATTTATTGCCATCTTACTTATTTTAATTCAAGAAATATATCTTAAGATCCTAGGAGAAGTGAAAGGGCTTACACCCTCACCCAATTTGTTTTCTTATTTTCTATTGAAATGATACAAGTATTTCCACAAGGAGTAAGAGGGTTTACACCTTTGTTGCGAGGCTTGGCCGGTGTTTTTTTTCTCTAGGAAGTAAGAGAGTTTACACCCCTAGAGAATTATTAAATCCTAGTTCATCTTGGTTTTCAAGCTAGATGATTTGGAAGGATTGTTGTTCTATGGAATTTTATAAGGGTTTAACTCTCAATAAAGACTTCCTCTTTGGTTAGTTTTCCTTCCAAGGAAGAGACTCCATTCACCCAATGACAAGGAACTAATCACACTGGAGAACGTAAATTATTGCATTGGTAAACATGAAAATTGATGGTTTGAAATTGATCAAGTTGGATTTGAATTATATATGCTTTAGACTCTCTTATAATTCAAGGGTGTCTTGTGTTTTCAAGTGAGTATTCCGTTGTAATAAAATTTAAGCTACAACCATTACGGCTGCAACAAACACTCTTTCTCATACAATTTCTCTACTTTTCTACCACTGAAAATTGCTTGTAAGATGTGCTAATTAATATACTGAAAAAGGGATATTGTTTGGGAGGATTACTTGATGATTTTAGTGGTTAGAATTTTTTGTGGTACAAAAACATTTCTACAGCCACAGGGTTGTCATAAATATTTTTGATTGGAAAACTGTATACTAATTGCAAACTTTCTTGTCCAATATCATATGCTGATTTTTATGGTCTAATTTGTAGCTCTTGTAATTATCTTGTTGTTGATATATCACTATTATGTGATGCAATTTTGGGACAACAAGGATTCTTTCTGATTTCCCTCTTGTCTTGGGGATTATTTCATCATACATTTTCTTGGTTTGGGTTGTGTGACAGTTTTTTTTTAAGTACTTTCAATTGGAAACCTTTTACTGGACCTATAATCATCCTCCATCAAGCCTTAAGATCCTTTAAATGTGACCTATAGGGGTGGTTGCTTCAGCTCTTTGTCTTTTCCCTTACAATCCCCCTAGGTTCACGAGGGAATAATCCCTTGTGTTGGACTTTTCCATCACTAAATCAAGGTGGATATCTATTGAGGTGACAGTGATAGGTGTTCCTAGTTGTGTCATAGACTTATTTCTTGTGTTGGGTTTTTCCCAAACTAAAAATTGTGATATAACAATATCCTCTTGCCCCTTTCTGTTGTTGATATTACTTGGTCTTTAATCGAGTCCATTTTCCACTTTTGTTGATATTCATCTACCATAATATATGCCCTTCATCTAGCTAGTACATGGGTACCATTCAACACCAAATACATGAGTTTTCCATACATAACATTTCAAAATATAAATTAAAATATATTTAACTATGGAAAATTAATGAGAAATTGAATCAGAAGTTTGAATCTACTTCCTCGATTTTGATAGTTGTCTCCTTTGATGGTTGTTTCATGGACATACTCCATTTCAATTCTATGCTATTGAAATTTAAAGTGGATGAAAATATACCAGCATGAAAATTCAAAAATATATGACGAACAATGATGAATCGCCTAAAATGTATAGTTGGTAAGATGTAGAGCTTGGTAAGACCTTTCCAACAATATAAGGAATGCACAAAATTGGTATAGGAGTCAAACATTATGGAAAAAATATGAAAGTGAGTTTTACAAGACCCATCATTGCATCGAAGGTTGGAAGTTATTTTTTTGTCAGTGTATCGGCACTAGAAAGAAGGATCAAATCTGGTATGTTGATGTTGAAATAAGGGTTGTGCTCTAGTATTTCGGCTCCAAAATAAATATTGACATGTGATGTATAAAGGAAGAAAAAGAAATTAATTAATTATTTTAAAAAACTAATTGTTGGACCCCTTTTCCACATCGATGAAGATCAGATATTCCACCAAAACTGAGAATATCGGTGGGAAATGGGTGATATCCTTTATTGTATATGTGTGAAATATATTTATTACACTGACACTTTCTGCATCAACAGTTCAAAGGGATGATGAATATCCTAAGGATTGATATCCAATATGAAAACTTGAAATACAAGTTGAACAATGAGGAATATTAATGGCAGAAGTGTCCTCAGACACACACTTTTATTAAATAGGAAAAGAAAATACAGATAAGAATTTGCAAGAGTTTACACCCGAACTACTCAACACTTTTGCAATGAGCTATATATAAGCTAAATGTCCTAACAAACTCTAGATATAGATCACTTATTAAATAAACAAGTGTCCATTTACAATAAACGTTATCTTAAAAATATTCTAACTATACTCCTAATTTAGAGCCTAAGATATGACACCTTTCTAGAGTCATATATTTTACAACAATAATCTATTTCTAAAATTTCTTCATTTATTAATCAAATGTTCTAGATTATTAATTTAATATCCTAAATTAATAATCATTTTATTCTAACTTATTAAACTATGATATTTGTATTTTGGATTATCTAACATTCCCCCTATGATCCAAAGATACATTACAATAGATACCAAGTTCATCCCTAAACTTAGTAAATTTTATTCTTCCAATAGGTTTCGTGAAAATGTCAGAGATTTGATCTTCTGAAGGACAATAAATTGGCTTGATGACATCCTTTGCAATGAGTGATATGATATGATGATACTTGGTGTCCACATGATTTGTCTTTGAATGAAAAAATGGATTCTTAGCAAGCTTAGTAGTTGACTGGTTGTCGATGAATAATGATGTAGCTTCTACTTGAGAAATGCCCAAGTCCTGTGAAATTCTACGTAACCAAACAATTTCACATGTTGCTTCCCATGCTGAGATGTATTCTGCTTCTTCTTTAGAAGTAGACATTGTAGATTGTTTCTTACAATTCCATGAGACTGCAGTTGAACCCATGTTCATTAAATAACTTAATGTTGATGCTCGATCATCAATACTTCTAGCAAAGTCGGCATCTGAAAATCCACCAAGTACAAAAATTTTAGTCTTTTTGTAAAGAGGACCAAAATCTTTTGTTCCTTGGATATATCAAAGAACTCTTTTGGCTGCATTCCAGTGGTTGTCTCGTGGTTGTTGCATAAAACATGAAAGAATAATGATTGCATAAGATAGATATGGTCGAGTGTTTGTCAAATAAATCAATATGCCAATCAACTGTCTATAAATAGTACTGTCTACCATTTGCCCCCCTTCAAATTTTGAAAGTTTCAAGTTTTGTTCGATAGGGGTAAGAGATGGTTTGCAACCCTGCATGCTAAACTGCTGAAGAATTTCTACTGCATACTTACTCTGAGAAATGAAAATATGATGTGGACGTTGGAATACTTCAATGCCAATATAGTAGTGAAGTAGTCCCAAATCTGTCATCTTAAAACTTGCATGTAACTCCTTTTTCACATGTTCAATATGATCAACATTGTTTCCTGTAATGATCAAATCATCTACACACATAATAAGAATCACCAGATAAGGACCCTATTGACGGATATAAAATGTATCATCAGATTCACTTCGTTGAAAACCAACCTTCCTAAGATATTCATCCATTTTGGTATACCAAGATCAAGGAGCTTGCTTTAACCCATATAAATCCTTAATTAATTTACAGACTTTATGTTCCTAGCTTGCAATTTCAAAACCTGGTGGTTGTTGCATATATACATCTTCATGTAAGTCTCCATTGAGAAAATCACTTTTTACATCCATTTGATGAACTTTCCAACCTTTCTTAGCGGCCAATGAAAGTGTTAATCGGATGGTATTCCATTTAGTTGTAGGAGAAAAAGTTTCCTCATAATCAATGCCTTCCTACTATGCAAAACCTTTAGCTACAAGTCGTGTTTTATACTTGTCAATTTCACCATGTTGATTGTATTTAATTTTGTAAACCCATTTTCATCCAATGGGTTTAACACCTATAGGACAAACAACAAGTTTCCAAGTGTTGTTATCAATTACTGCTTGATATTCTTTAACCATAGTCTGTTTCCATTCTTTATGGTTGACTGCTTCATTGTATGTGGAAGGTTCAGTAAAAGCATTTGCTACCAAGGAAAAATTCCCTTCATTGTTGTGTGATCCCCTTGTTCCTATTTTATTTTGCTCATCAGGTCTTACATCTTTCAAAAGTTGAATTGCCCATTTTGGTAGTTGATGTTCACTGGTTTGGGGATCTAAATTACCATTATTGTAAATTGGATTAATGTAAATTGATGTTCATCGATCAGTTGAAGATTTTGGAGGTGGAGAATCATTGTTAGATGAACTGCCACTGCTAGGAGAATCAGATGAACTGATGGAAGACCCAGATGATGTTGTCGAAGTAACTAGACTAGATGTATCATCTTCAGATGAAGGAAAATCAAGTTCATACCAATTATGTGAATTTGATTGATTTTGCACTTTTCCCTTTCCTTGATTTCCTTTAGTTTCTAATTTTTGAAGAATACTTTCTATTTCTTCAACACTCTTACTTCAGTTTCATCAAAAACTACATCCCTGCTCACAATAAATTTTCCATTGGACAAAAGTCGATACCCTTTCTTCTCATCAGAATACCCAATCATGGTGCATTTCAAGCTTCTTGAGTCAAGCTTAGTTCATTTTTCTTTCGGAACTAAGGCATAACATACCGATCCAAAAACTCTAAGATGTTTAACTCGAGGTTTGAAACCAAACCATGCTTCATAAGGTGTGATTTCATCCAAAGAAGCAGTTGGTGATTTGTTCCTTAAGTAGATAGCTGTATGGATTGCTTCTGCGCAATATGTAGAACTTAACTTTTTAAAGCTTAACATGGATCTTGCCATTCCTAACAAAGTGCGATTCATTCATTCTGCGACTCCATTTTGTTGAGGAGTGTAGAAATTAGTAAGATTTCTTCTTATCCCATTATCTGTGCAATAAGTTTTGAATTCATTAGAAGTGAATTCTCCTCCATTATCTGTCCGCAGATTGCCTATCTTTTCTTTAACTTTGTTTTCAACAAGTTGACGAAAAATATCAAATTTTTCAAATACTTATGACTTTTTCTTCAAGAAGTAAACCCAAGTTATTCTACTAAAATCATCAACAAAGAGTAAAAAATATTTGCAACCACCGAAAGAAGGTTCTAGGGGTCCACAAAGATCACTGTGAACTAGTTGCAACCACCGATTTGCACGCCATGAACTTGTTGAAAAACTCTCTCGACTCTATTTTCCATAAATGAATGCTTCACATTTTGAATTTTCCTTTTTGAAAGTGGTAAGTCCCTTAACCATCTGTTGTTTTTGCAGTTGAGAGAGACTTTCAAAGTTGACATGTCCATATCTCACATGCCACAATCTGATAGGTGAGATACCTATACTTACTGTTCCTACAAAGTCTGAATGTCGTGGAATAACGGTCCCTTTCATCCTTAACAATTTTCAATCTTCATAACCTGTCATCACTCTTTTCATATTCTATTTGACTGAATTAATCTTAACTAAGCCATCTTCCATAATCACCTGATGTCCTTCTTGTCGAATCATGACTAAAGACAACAAATTCTTTTTAAACGTGGGTACATACCATACATTTGAAATCATTCGTTCTCCAATATCAGGTAAATAAACTTTAACTAATCCTTTTCCATAAGGAGTAGGTTTGGTATTATCTGCAAGAAAGATGAAATTAAGATGGAATTCTTGAAAATTCCAAAACAAATCATGTATGAAAGTCATGTGTTGAGATGCTCCTGAATCTAAAATCCAAGCATCTTCATAATCACTTTGAAAATCAGTGGAAATCTATAATTTTGAAGATGAGGTAAACACATATTCTAAACCATCATCATTTCGATCATTTGCAAACTATGTTGTGTTTTGATGAAACTTGGAAATTTTATCAATGGAAGTTCGACAATCTTCTGCATAATGACCAAATTTGTTACATCTTCTACAAACAATTTGACTAAAATCTCTCTCTCTGCCGAAATTCTGTCCTCTACCTCTTCTTTGACCTCTGTGTGGAGTTTGTCCTCTGCCTTGACTTTTTCCTTGAAAATAGCCTTCGCCTTGACTATTTCCTCTTGCGTGAAAATATCCTTTGCCTTGACTGTTTCCTCTGCCTTGAAAATACCCTTTGCCTTTACTGTTTCCTCTGCCTTGACTGTTTCCTCTACCTTGAAAATAGTTTTCTCTACTTTGGCTTCGACCACGACCTTGTACAAAATTTCCTCTTCCTCTGCTACTAGAACTGTCATTTGAAGACTTACTTGTGTTGGCTTCTGTAAAAAAAACATCTTCCCCAACTAGCTTTTTCTTTCCAAAAGTTTTGTTGTGTTGAGATAACAGTTCACTTAGTTCATCAAATGTAAGCTTATCTAACTTTCCAGTTACTTGTAAAGTTTCCAAAAAATGTCTATAGGGAGAAGGCAATCCAGCGATTAAAAAAGGGAAAATAAATTTTTATTTTTATTTTTTTTACTTCTTTTCCATTTTCTTAAAAAAAAAATTGAACAATAACTGACCAATTTACTGACAGAGTATGCGCCGATGTTTTTCCTTGTCCTGTAGCGCTGGGATCTCTTCCTCTAATCAGTTAATCTCCTCTTCATTTCAGCAGCATTATTGGAGCTCTGATACCACAATAATGGCAGAAGTGTCCTCATACACACACTTTTATTAAATAGGAAAATAAATTACATATGAGAATTTGCAAGAGTTTACACTCGAACTACTCAACACTCTTGCAATGAGCTATATATAAGCTAAATGTCCTAACAAACTCTAGATATGGATCACTTATTAAATAAACAATTGTCCATTTACAATAAATGTTATCTTAAAAATCTTCTAACTATACTCCTAATTTAGAGCCTAAGATATGACACCTTTCTAGAGTCATATCTTTTACAACAATAATATATTTCTAAAATGTCTCCATTTATTAATCAAATGTTCTAGATTATTAATTTAATATCCTAAATTAATAATCATTTTATTCTAACTTATTAAACTATGATATTTGTATTTTGGATTATCTAACAAATATCCTAAACCCTATAACCAGGAACTTGTGGATATTGACGAGACCTTTCCAAATGTATAAGGAGTGCATGAAACTGGTTTTGGAGTCAAAATTTATGGCCAACATATGAAGGGAATTTGTATGGGACCCGCAGATGTATCAATTCTAGAAACAAGATTGCCTTGTTGTATCGGGAAAAGGAAAAAAATTGTCTCTGGTGTATCTAAAAAAGAAAAAATCTTTTTGTATCGACAAAAGAAACAAGACTGTCTCCAGTGAAGGAAGAAAAATCGAAAAATTTATGTGTCCTTTTTAAAGGAAAAAAACAATAAGATATTGAGTCAAAAATTCAATAACTTTCTCATACGATGTTCGATTGACACATCATTTTTTGCAAAACAGAGAGAAAAGGGAGAGGATTCTAGTGAGATACCTTACAACTTCATTCAGGAATTTGAGTAGATTCATGTTTAATGAAGGTCACAGTTAACAAGGCTTGATTGATGGAAAATCATTCATGATCATTCTAACACTTTTGGACCTCATAGTTTGATTATATCAATCGCACTTCTCTTTCAAGTCTCCATTCAAGAGATAAGTATTCACATCCATTTGATGAATTTTCCATCCATTCTATGGTGCCATGGAAAATATAGTATGGATGGTACCCAATTTTTCTTTGGGGGAATATTTTCCTCATAATCAACACATTATTTCTATGCAAATCTGTTTTCTACGAGCCTTTATTTGTTCTTGTAAAGTGAGCCATCTGATATGTTCTTGTTCTTGAGTACCTAGTTTTAGCCAATTGGTTTGGTTCCAAATGGAGGGTCCATCAACTTCCATGTACCATTCTTGATGAGAGAATCATATTCCTTCTACATGGATTCTTTACATTCCTCATGAGAAGTGGCTTGAAGAGAGCATCATATTCCATCTACATCACTTGAGTTTTAATTATCTACATTATCTCAATCTTGTCTTGAGGATATTTTGGTTCCTGTTTTTTTTACCTCATCGGGATGAACACTTTCAAGTGCTTTTGTGAGCCATTTTGGTTGATATTTCTGAGATGGTCCAACTTTCTTATTTGATTGTGATGGTGTTGAGTTCTCATCAAGCCTCATATTTTAAATCCTCTTGATCACATCATCCAAACGAACTTCAGGTTTTAATGAATTAGAGGGAACTTCCCCATGTGGGGAAGATGGTGTTCCAAAAGGAGATTCTAAATTTTGACCCAAGATAGGGATGATGTTGGACATATTGTCATTGATGTCAATAGTTGATGTGATGATTTTTTGTTACGATGAATTATCATTTACCATAGATGAGATTTTCATTGATGTCAACAGTATATCAGTTAACATAATAAGTGAACAATATTAAGATCAAATCTCAGAAGGGAAACCGTAGTACATAAGCGAATGAATATCAAAGATTGGAAGGAAGAGTGCATTGCACAGTATATCAGTTAGCAGAAGAAGTGAACAGTATGAAGAAATTCGTGATTATTTTTTATCACGATAGGATAAAAAATGTTCCTATGATAAAAGCTCAGGAGGGTTAGAAAATGAAGAGATCAAATCTCGAAAGGAAAAACGTAAGATCAGAGTGAGAAGCCTCACCAACCATCTGATCAAGAAATTGACCGTGTTGATTGTATAAAATTATGGATGACAGTCATATGAGTGACCATGGGCTTGAGGATCATTGAAGGATCATGACTGTCAGATATGCAATCCAAATCAATGACAGGGATAGATTGAGGGGAGATAAATAAGAATTAAAAAGCTCGCTAGTTCTAATCCTGCAATTGGTCTAGATCGTTAAATCTCATAGACTCAAATATAGACGATTGTGGTTGATCCAACAAATGATCAGTTTAAGTCATATCAAGTCACGACCATCATATGCACAATCTCTAGGTCAACGGTAGGGATAGATTGTGGAGATCGAAAGGAGAATTAAACGACTTGCTAGTTCCAATCCCACAATTGGTCTAGATCGTCAGATCTCATAGGCTCGAACATCGATGATTGTGGTTGATCCATCAAGAAATCAGATTAAATCGGATTGATTTGTGATCGTCGGATGCACAATCGCCAAATCAACGACAGGGATAGATTGCAGAGATCAAAAGGAGAATTAAATATCGTGCTAGTTCCAATACCGCAATTAGTTAGGATTGTCTGATCTTATAGATTCGAATATCGATGATTATGGTTGACTCACCAACAACGTGCAAATTCAAATTGTGGAGTTTGGGTGTCGAGTTAAATCACTCACAATTTTTGGTTCTGTAATCATCATCGACCATTAATCTGTTTCGAAGAGTCCACATCAACCATTGGATCACTTTTGAGTGGAAGGATGGGATAAGTAGAAAGGATGAGTTCTCGGTTATCCGAATACCCGTCATTCATTGGATCAAACCCAAATTCTTGTCAGTTGTCGGATCATTTTAAAGTGGAAGGATAGGTTAATCGAGGTAAAAGGGCTGAGAGTTCGATTATATGAATACTCGTCATCCGTCGGATCAAACCCTAATTCCCTTTAGTCATCAAATAATTTCGAGTGGAAGGATAGGATAAGTGAGGTAAGATCTGAGATCTCATTTATGCGAATTTTTGTCAATCATTGGATCATTCTAAGTAGAGGGATAGGATAAGCTAGAAGAGTAGCACCATAGATAGATCAAGCCATCGATCTAAGAACATGATCGATGAACAACGTTTAGTTTGGGTCTAAAGTTGCGAGGAGGTTACACTCCAGAGAAATCTCACTTCAAGAATTTAGTTTGAGATTCAAAATACTCGAAGCCCGAAAATATGAAATGAATAAGGACCATTGGATTTGGAGGATTTACGATGACTGTTGGATCATGGTTTTTGGTCAATAGACCACGTTATAAAGGACACATAACAGACCACATCTACAAGGACATGTGGCAGACCACGTCAGCAAACCACCTCTACAAGGACATGTGGTAGACCACGTCAGCAAACCATGTCTACAAGGACATGTGGCAGACCATGTTAGAAGACCACGTCAGCAAGTACACATGGCATAATCATATGATGAAAAGTTTCAAGAGGAAATTGGCTCATGCCATGTCAACAAGTGACGTAAGCAAGTTACGTCACTCCGAGAGAATTACCTCGCAAGTTTCACCACCAAGAAATGTCAAAAGTCCTGAAGTCCCAAAGGACGAAGTTCCAAATTCATTCTCAGTCGTCGATCTGAGATACCCTTTAGATACTATTATGACCGTTAGATCATGGAGATGAATATGTGTCACATCGAGAGATCTACGTCAATAGACCACGTCAGCAAGAAACTATGACAGAACACGTTAGCAATCCACGTCAACAAGGACACATGGTATAGTTAGAGAATGACAAGTGTGAAGTTGAAATCAGTATTTTAGGCATGTGAAAATCATGAATCTAAGTGACACATGGAAACTACTCGGCTCGTGACACGTCATCAAGTGAAGTAAGAAAGTTACATCACTCTGAGAGTTTTGCTTCGGGAGTTTTACTACCAACACTTTCTCAAATTCTCGAACTCCTGAATGTCGAACTCCTGAAGTGGACACAAGACGTCTGATCTGAATATCACTTCGGGAAAAATATCGACCATTGATCTAAAAGGAACACGTGTTAGTGGATTGACAACTTCAGAATATTGATGTATGGAGGAAAGAAGGGGTTGAGATTTGAAATCCGAAGACCCGAAGGAGATCTCGACCATTGATCTGAAAGGGACACACGTCAGCAGATTGATAGCCCTGGAATATTGACATACAGAGGAAATAGAGGGTTGAGATTTGAAATCTCTGAAGTCGGGAGACCCGAAGGATATCTCAACCATCGATCTGATTTCAGGTATACTCTCAATCGTTGATCAAAATACAGTGGAAGGATAGTGTAATAATAATAGTTGAAGTCCCAAAGTAAATGGTGGCATTCCATCTCATTTCTTGATTAAGTCATGGCCGTCAGATTAAGCAATGAAAGGATATATGTAAGGATCATATATGACCATTGATCTAGTTCTATGATATAAATGTGAATCGTCTGATCTATTTGGCAAAATCGTATTCGGGAGATTTGAAAGTTTGGAAGTCCCGAAGACCCAAAGGGTGAAGTCCCAAAGTTCCCAAAGTCCCGAAGTGTGACGTCCCAAAGTCCCGAAGTTATAACTTGTTGTACAATTCGGCTCAATAACTTAAACAAGTTTTTATCATAATAAACTATAAATACAACCATGATTGGTTCACTAGATGGTGTGCTTGTGGAAGACAACGAGCTTGTGTAAAACAGAGGCTCGCTGAGTAAGAGCGTCTTGCGAAGAAAAATGAAGGGGATGTGAAATTGAGGTCTGTTTGAACATCAGAGAGAAGACAAAGTGAAGAAGGCATGAATTTCAGAGAGAAGATGAAGTGCAGTGACGAGTGTTGATGCTATACTTCTGATCATGAAACAAAATTTATTCAATAATGGATCAATGCTACTAGATTTGGTTGAACTACTATATGAAGTCTAGTTGGATAGACTATGTTCTATCAACAAGTTGGGTCTTGTGGCAAGCTAGATTTTGTGGCAAGTTGGGTCTTGCTTGAGAATTGGTGCTCTCCGAGGAGTTGGTGTTGCTTACTTCAGTTGGTGCTAATAAAAAATAGAACGGTGATGGGAAAATTCGTATTACTATATTCACATATATATACATATCAATTATACAAAATCTTACACAAACATCTGGTATCTCTTATCCATTCTGATTATGATTTAATTGTTCTTAATCTGTTCAATTATGTTTTAACTGCTAACTTGTAAGAAGAAGAAAAGTTAGAAAAGTCCACACACTAATTCACCCCCCCTCCACTATTAGTGTGGGCAGAGTGTTCAACAATTGGTATTAGAGTGGGTTCCTTCAGCACAATTTAACCACTGGAAGGTAGATCCTGAAGAAATGGGTGGACAGATGGCTCTTTCCGCAATTGAAGCTCCCTTATTTGATGGAACAAATTATTCTTCATGGAGAGAAAATATGAAACAGTATTTGAATTCAAGAGGATATGAAGTTTGGAATTCAGTAGTAAGAAATCCCTAGGACTTAACTACATCAAATAATCTATCGAAGATTATAGTCCAAATAAAAGCAAGGAAGAACAATGAAGTGGCATTGAAGATTCTTCTCAATGGATTATCCGATACAGTCAAGGAAAGAATAGGACTATGCACATCTTCCAAGGACTTATGGCTGAAGTTAGAAGATATGTATCAAACCAAAGACATGACACAAAAGAAATTCCTATCAACGATGAAGAGGAAGACTCGACCATCAATAAAGGTAAAGACTCTCCACAATATTTTTATTGCAATAATGTTGATATTGAATCCTCCCCTACAAGTAAAGAAGAAGACTCAGATAAAATAAAAGAATGTTATCTTATCATTTATCTCATAGAAGAAGTGGAAGAAGAACTATCAAAGGAAAAAAAAAAAGGTTGATTGGAGTCTCTGTGAATACTATTATGACCATAATGATTCAGACTATAGCTATCTTCATGAGTACACTAAAGAGTTTCTTGAAAAGAGTCAAAAGCATATCTTGGAAATAAAGGAAATTCTCAAGGACAATGAAAAGATAATATATGAGTAGGATAACCTGTTAGAATAATGTAACAACCCTACTTAAATAGATGTATAGGGATTATTAATTATAATTAATTTGATAATTAATTGTCCTAATATGGTTTTAATTAAATATTGATTAGCATTAATAATATTAATTAATATTTGTTTATTAGTTAATTGTTTATAACTTTTGATTAATTAATTAATTGATTGATTGATTACATATCACATTCAATGACATGGGTAATAAGTTAATGGGGTTAATAATTTAATTTATTAAAGACTTACGTATACGGAGGGGATAAGAAACATTAAATAAGAGGATAAAACATTAAATAAAAGGATAAGACATTAAATAAGAGGATAAAACATTAAATAAAAGGATAAGACATTAAATAAGGGGATAAGATAATGAATAAAGGGATAAGGAAATTAATGAGGGGGAAAGAGTCAGTGAAGGAGGGATATGACGGGAGGAGTCTTACGGGAAGAAGGATCATCATTTTTGGGGAAGGAAGCATTTTGGAGGGGCATGAGAGTTCTGGTTTCTTTTCTTGGATTTTCTAGTTTTGTGGTGGAGTTTTGCAGTCTTTGAGTATCATTGCAGGGGGCACCGGGATGCTAGGGGTTTTGGGCATGAGGGCCAGGATTCCTTTCGGTTTCCTGGAGCTAGGGAGCTGGACAGGCTGCTCCTAGCTGGCTGGGAGGTTAGTCGGTTTGGGCAGAGTTGGTCAGTGCATGAGGTAGCAACAAGGCAACAGCAAGGCAATAGGCAAGGGACAATCATATCGGCAAAAATTAGCATCAAAAGCAGGTAATTTGTTTATGAAATTGCTAAGTTATTTTTAGGCTGTAGTTAAATGTTAAATTCTGCTGAATTTTTTTATGCTTATTTGAAGCTAATGAATTATTTACGCACTTAGAAATTCTATGTTAGAAATGTTATGCGTAGTTGTAAGGATTTTACTAGGCTTGTTAATTTTGGCTTCTACACATGGTATCAGAGCCCTGGTTCAAAATTTGGAGCCAAGGGCCTACCTACCCACCTTATCCCCTGTATGGAGAATTTTCTCAGAAGCCTAACATTGAAACGTCCTTATTACTTGACAGAGAGAGAGTAGAACCTACGTCTGACGGTTTGCAAACAACTTACAGTTAAAAAAAGAATACTGTTTAATATTTCTGTGTTAGAATTTAAACACTTCTATTTAGCTATGGTGAAACCCTGAAACCCTTAATTTGATGAAAACCTGAGCTCCAGCTCCACCTAACCTGCAAGACAAGCACACCATTTTTATTATTATTATATATATACAGATATATATATATAAAAACAATATGAACAAAAAAAATATGAAAATAATACAATATTATACATATTGTGAGTGTTAAATGAATTTTAACACTAGTTCAAATAAACAAACAAATAAAAAAAAATAAAAAAAACCAAAATATATACATATTTATCGATTTTGCCAGGATTTTGTATGAAGTCTAGAATGACAACGTGATAATCAAGAGAAACAATCTTTAACCCAGGAAGGACAGGTTCCAGATGTTCGATCATTGCATTCATCCCTTCATTGAATCCAGATGCAGCCCGGTTGATTTCCTCCACACACTCTCCTTTTCTTCTCTTGATAGGTAGACATCCCAAAGGAGGAAGGTTAATCAAACCAATTTTGCATGCATTCAGACTATATAGATCCTTGATGTAAGATGTGTATATCTGCAAGAGAAAATCCGTGTACTGTGAAATAGTATATTGAGTAGAACGAAATGGATAATTATATTAGTTGACAGCAAAGTCATTTGTGTCAATGACGATGAAATATATTGCCTCGCTCAAAATCATGTTGGCTCGTTCATCTCCGACCAACCCTATCAATCTTTTTTTATATTATTTGAAGTATTCAACTTCTTTCCAAAATGGTATAACCTCCTGTATTTTACTGGTAATGTTATATAAACCAGTTCCTGTAGAATCAAAGCTAACACATGTTATTAAGTCCGAGTCCTGAAGCTTAGGGTCCAATTAAACAATAAATAATAATAAAACGATTTTTTTTGTGTGAATAATAAAACAAAAGAGAGGATTCGTTGACCTTTAGACCGCAGAGCCACCTCGTTCTCCAAGAATGGAATCCAGAACCGTCCAGTCTACTCTAGCAACATGATCAACCAGAGCCACTGGCTGAAGCCCCACAATTGTATAAGAGGTGTGTCCCTGTATTGGTGCAGGCTCAGAAGTAGGGAACTTGTCAGAACCCATTTCCTTCGACGGGAAGAGGAGCTCACCGGGGGTTTTACCTACACAAACACCCAGCCTGTCAAGACCCGTATCCATTGAGCCAAGTCCACAGAGATCGAGTGCACAAGCACAAAGCCAAATGGAGTAGGAGCCCATGGGGTCAACATGCAAACCAAGCGCTGAGCCACGAGGAGGACCCTACGAAGGATTAGGAGGGCGATAATCTCTATTGTTGCCTAGCCCGATTTATCATTTCAAAAATCTGTTTGGTGGAGTAGAATCATATTCAGACACAGTTGGAATTTAGAGCGTGAGGAGTGCAAACGTAAAACCTGTATGCCTTGTCTATTGTGGCCACTGAAGTTGAGATAACCAACGCACAACCAGGCTCCCAAATGTCCTGCTAAACGGTGCTACTGGAATAGTTGTTGGCATGGCAACCTATATACCTCCTCATAATCTTGGAGAGGTTACAGATGCATTGATTGATTTTATTCATAATCCTGATGCCACGATTCATGAACTGATGGAATACATGCCTGGACCAGACTTCCCTACTGGTGGAATAATTACAGGTAACTTTGGGATCTTAGCAGCATATAGAATGGGTCGAGGAAGCGTGACATTAAGAGGAAAGACCGAGGTTGAGGAGCTTGACAAGAAAACCAAGTGCACCGCCATTATTATTACAGAGATCCCTTATCAAACTAACAAGGCCATGTTGGTGGAGAAAATTGTCGATCTGGTAAATAGTAAGGCTTTGGATGGGGTTAGTGACATACGAGATTAGAGTAACCGTACAGGAATGCGAATAGTACTGGAGTAGAAAAGAGGTTCAGAGGCATCTATTGTTCTTAATAATCTCTATAAGAGCACTTCGCTTCAATCTAATGTTAATTACAACATGGTGGGAATTCTTGATGGACGGCCTAAATTAATGGGACTAAAGGACCTGCTTAAGGCTTTCCTAGATTTTAGATGCTCGGTTGTTGAATGACGTGGAAAATATCAATTGAGAGTTGTGGAAGAAAGGGAACATATTGTGAAGGGCATGGTGTGCTCAAGTCAATCCCATCGACCAAATCCAGTACATATAACAAATTCCACAACCAATAAACAACACATGCGCAAAGTCAAACAAGCCCCACAACTACCAAACTCAACATACAAGCCCAGTAGTCGTGCGCTGCACGAAGGAAACAAATTGTTTTTTCTATTAAAAAAAAAACCCTGGAACACACACAATGCAAGCCATCACCTGACAAATGAGGAAGGAGGCCAAGGAAGAATTGATTGCGTACCAGTTCAGTGAGAGAACCACCAGAAAGAAAGATGCTGAGAGAACGACCATGGCGACCGACCGCATAGCCAAAAGAAAATGATGGGAAATGTAGAGTTAGGGTTTAGAGAGGAAGACATTGGAGGAAGCAAGGTGGGCACATGGAATCCATGTGTGCCCACACTTGTTTTTTTTTTTATTTATTTATTATTATTTTTATATTTTATTAAAAATTTTATGTATTTATTATTAAATTTTGTGCGTGTGTTCTCATTCTTTTTTTATTTTTTTTTAGTGTAAAGTTAATTTAGGAATTTAATTAAATTAATTTAAAGTTGATTAAGTTAATTTAAAGTTAATTATCTTTAAAAAAAAATCAAAATTAAAATTTTAATTAAATTAATTGTGTATTTAGTGTAAAGTTAAAATACATTAAAAGTTAATTAAAATGTTAGAGGGTCCATGGGTTTTGAACCCAAGACCACCCACCAAGCGATGCACCTTAAGAAGAGCAATAACACCAACGTGCCACACATATCACTTTTACAAATAAATTCACATATAAATAGTTTAATTATCAATAGTAGCAAAGTACTAGCCTGAAAAATAATCTCTGATTATCCAAGCGCCAAGATCATGAGACCGTACACACAACTCATCAAGCCAAGCACCAAGTCCATCCACTCCATTCCACCAGTCAAATTCAAACACTAAGCTTCAATGCATCGCCTCAGATTCACTACATCATACAACCACAAGTCAGGAAGCAATACATAACCACAGCGCACAAGCCCTAAGTTCCAATGCCAAAAGCCACTCTACAATCCTTAAAGACTCGCACCTGCATCCACCGAGATGCACAGTTCAATGCATATGTACAATGTGCCTAGGAAAGATCACGAGTCAAGAATCGAAGGATAATTAGTTGTAAGCGAAAATTTAAAAGGAATTAGACTAGGACAAGCGAGAAGGAGGTGGAATATGCACTAGGAGAGTAAGCAAGAGGAATTGGCGAGTATGGCGCAAGCCTAACATAGCTATAGGGAAAGGGAACCAATAGTTTTCTTAGGCAAAGAAATCAAGCTTAGACGCTTAATCCTAATCCTAACCCAGCCAATCCCCTAAAGAGAGTAATGTTTGTTTGCAGACAAGTAAAGAAAAATTTACACCTAACCCTATTTCTAGTTTGAGTAGCACTAATGTGAAACATCCTTGAACTCACCCTGACAACTTTGGTGGATGCAGGTTAAATAATACAGGATGGTTAGGATTCGAGGGAGTCAAGGCAGGGGAGCGTCGTCGCAAGCACCGCCAACACCACCAGCGCCACCACCACCAGTGCCCAAACTAGCTCTCATGTTGCGCTCGTTGGAGGCCATTAATGAGACTTTAAAGGGGTGACAACCAGCAGGGACTGAAGTGGAACCCCCACCGTCTGGAACGGGTAATCTAGAAGTGTCAAGGGATTCAAGGGGAGGACCTTCTCCGAAAGACATCACTCGAGAATTACAGAAGATCAAACTTTCGGAGTTTGTTGGGGGCCGCGCCAGTGAACATGCGGAAGCATGGTTGGAAGGCATGACAAGGTGTTTTTCCTTAAGGGACTATGCATCCAACTCTAAGGTGAAGATAGTGAATTTTCTGTTAAGAGACAATGCCTTGAACTGGTGGGGCAACCTGGAAAGACAACTGCATCTTACCCTGGACACAGTATCTTGGGAACTTTTTGAGGAGAGGTTCCCAAGGAAATATCTACTAGCATACTACGAGGAACAATAGGTAGGGTCATTTCATGCGTTAGTACAGGGAAATAGAACTGTAGAAGAATATGAGATCAGATTTATGGAATTGGTCAAATAGGTTTTGTATATGGATAATGACCAATGACAGGCAGAGTGCTTCATCTATGGATTGAACCCTAAGATAAGAGCTATGGTGCGGATGTGGAAACCGTCTTCAGTAGCGGAAGTTGTGGAAAATGTGCGTTATGTGGAGGAACACATGAACTTAACCGGGGGTACAAGACCGACATTTCAGCATCATCCTGGATTCGTAGGGAAGGCCTCGAGGACATTTCCCAGGGGAGGGGGCTCAAGGCCACTACCATATGGTAATAGAGTCGCACCAAGGATAGTAGCCGCAGGGATTTCAATGTCAGCGAGTGCAGCATCTCGTTCATCACAAACGATGAAAACAGGTCCACGACCATCTCAAGGAACAGTTAGTAGGGGCAGGTGTTCCATGGGAAGGAACTCATTTCAGAGACAGTCACATAACAATGCATAGGTTCAATCTCGTGTTACCTGTTGGGGGTGCATAGGACCCCATTACCATCATGACTTCCCAGAGTTACAATCAGGGTTCGTGCATAGAGAAGGAAAGGCACCGATGGGGAGAGCAAGTAGCATCCACTAGATTTATGCAGCGGTTAATAATCGCCAGGCCAAACATCAATCCACGGTGGTAGAGTCATCAGGTACGCTAAATCATATCAACATTAAGATTTTATTTGATTCTGGTGCTACAGATAGTTTCATTTCACCATCTGCATTAGAAAAGAGTGGGTTGGCAGCCTACGAGCATGATAACTTTAAACAAGTCGAGATGGCTTCAGGGGAAAAACAAGCGGTAGGACCTAGTGTTGATAATTGCATAGTAGACCCGGGAGTGTGTACTACTAGGTTGAAGGTATATGTCACTGCTCTCGGGGCGTATGACCTAATCATTGGAATGGATTGGTTAGTAGCTCACCAAGATTTGGTAGATTGTTTCGCAAAGAGGGTGCTTTGTGTCGACGATAAGGGAAGGCCAGTAGAGATCCAGGGTGTATGGAGAAAAGTGTCATTACGCTTTATATCAACTATGAAGGTTAAGTGATGCTTGAGACAAGGGTGTCAATTATATGTAGTGGAAGTAGTGAATGAAAGGAAGGGACCCTCATTGGATCAGTACCTGGTATTGTCAAATTTAAGAATGTTTTTCCAAACGAGTTACCAAGGTTACCTCCTGAGAGGGAGCTTGATTTTACTATTGAGATAAAACCTGGTGCGGAACCAATTTCCAAAACTCTGTATCAGATGATAGCACCAGAACTTTGTGAGTTGCAAATGTAGTTGAAAGAGTTACTGGACTTAGGGCTAATAAGGCCCAGTGTCTCACCTTGGGGTGCACCAGTAATTTTTGTAAAGAAGAAGGATGGATCCTTACAACTATGTATAGACTATAGGGACTTGAACCATGCTACAGTGAAAAATAGGTACCCAATGCCATGAATAGATGGCCTCTTTGATCAGATGAAAGGAGAAGCAGTATTCTCAAAGATTGATTTGCGATTAGGATATCATCAGTTAAGGATTAAGGAAGGCGATATCCCAAAAACTTCATTTCGAACTCGGTTTGGACATTACGAGTTTGTCATAGTACCTTTCGGATTGACCAATGTGCCAGTAGTATTCATGAGCCTCATGAACGGCGTATTCCAGAAGTACTTAGACCATTTTGTACAAGTCCCTCTAGATGACATCCTCATCTATTCCAAGAACGAAAGAGAACACGAGGAACACTTACGAGTAGTGTTGTCCTGCCTTAGAGAGAACAAATTGTATGGGAAGTTGTCAAAGTGTTCCTTCTTCCAGAAAGAAATTCATTATTTAGGTCATATCATTTCCAGCGAAGGAATCTCTGTGGACCCAGAAAAGGTAAAGGCCATTATGGAGTGGCCAGTGCCAAAAAATTCCCATGAGGTGAGAAGCTTCATGGGGCTAGCAGGTTATTATCGAAGATTTGTGGAGGGGTTCTCCAAAATAGTGAAACCCATCACCACCTTGCAGTGCAAGGGGGTCAGGTATGAATGGACAGAAGAGTGTGATAGTGCATTCATTGAGCTTAAGAGGTTACTAACTAGTGTGCCAATTCTACGAGTGTCGGATATGGAAAAGAACTTCACAGTCTGCACGGATGCCTCAAATCAAGGGTTGGGGGCCGTGCTAATGTAGGATGGAGGAGTGATAGCTTATGCGCCAAGGAATTTGAAGAAACACGAAGAGCTATACGCGACTCATGATTTAGAGTTGGCATCTATAATGCTAGCTCTGAAACGTTGGAGGCACTATCTTGTGGGGCGAAACTTTGAGCTCAAAACGGACCATCAAAGTTTAAAACATCTCTTCACTCAAAGGGATCTGAATGCTAGGCAAAGGCGATGGAGTGAGTTTATGAGTGAGTACAATTTTGGTATTTCATACATCAAGGGAAAGGAAAATGTGGTCACAAATGCCTTGAGTAGGAGACCATGTATCTTCTCCTTGGTACCCTTAAAGGTCAATCCAAGGGAAAATGTGTTGACACAACTCCAAGGAGACAGTTGGTATTTAAAGGTTACTTCAAACCTCCACAATGGGAGGTAGTTAGATCCAAAGTATGAAGGATATAGTCTGGAAGCAGATGGACTATTAAGATATCGAGGAAGGATGTACATCCTTGAGAATGGGGATATTCGAAGCATCATACTGAAGGAATCCCATAGAGCACTTTATTGTGCACATCCGGGTGTTAAGAAGATGTACACAGACATGAGGAAGCTCTTATTCTGGGTAGGCATGAAGCGTGATGTAGTCCATTTCATCGCCAAGTGCCTATAATGTCAACAAGTGAAAGCCGACCACCATCACCCGACAGGCCTCCTACAACCACATGATGTTCCTATGTTCAAATGGGAAGTCATTTCTATGGATTTTTTTGTGGGGTTGCTGCTCACATCTCATAGACACAATGCCATTCTTTTGATAGTGGATAAGTTAACCAAGAGTGCTCATTTTATTCTAGTTAAAGACACTTACGATGTCACTAATGTGGCACATGTGTTTGTAAATGAGGTTATCCGTTTGCATGGGATACCTAAGAAGATCATTTCAGATAGGGACTCTAGATTCACGTCTAGGTTTTGGAAAAGTTTGCAGTCAGCATTGGGGACTCAGTTGAACTTAAGCATAACTTATCATCCCGAAATAGATGGGCAAACTGAGAAAGAAAATCAAGTCATGGAAGACATGCTTAGGATGTATGTCATGGATAATAAAACCCAGTGGGAGAAGTACCTACCTTTGGTAGAGTTTTTCTACAATAATAGATTTCATAGCTCCATCAGAATGCCACCCTACGAAGCTCTGTATGGAAGGCCATATAGAACGCCATTGATTTGGGAAAGACTAGAAGACCGAGTAACAGCTGGGCCAGAATTGATTCAAGAGATGGAGGAATGGGTGATTCAGATTAGGCAAAGACTAAAGGAAGCACAGGATAGGAAGAAAAGCTATGCGGATGCACACAAGACCGACCGTAGTTATGAAGTGGGAGACCAGGTTTTCATTCATATCAAGCCTAATAAGAGTACCATACGGTTCGGGAAGGGGACAAAGTTGTCACCTCGATTTATAGGACCGTTCAGAATCCAAGAGAAAATTGGACCCATTGCCTATTGTCTCGTACTGCCACCCCACTTGCATAAAACTCATAATGCTTTTCATGTCTCTGTTTTACGTCATTATGTTGTTGATAAATCACATAAACTAAATTGGAAGGAATTGCAGGTATCGGACGTGGGAACTCTCACGGTAGAACCATTACGCATATTGGACCGTAGAGTCTGACAGCTCGGGAACTGTCTGGTAGATCAAGTTAAGGTCCAGTGGGACAAGTATAGTCCACGATCTGCTACTTGGGAAGATGCCGAGACACTACAACGAGACTATCCCTCACTTTTTTGACCACCTCGAGAATATGTTTCTCGAAGGTTGGGTGTATGTAACACCACCTTTTGACTTAGACATATAGGATTACCTGAGGCCTATATACTTGTTTTTCTATTCACAGTGGAACTATTAAATGATACACTTAAACTTTAAAATGTTTGAACCTTTATGAATGTTAAATGTTATTGATGATGATGTATATAATGCGATATATTGTGAGAATGAAAATTTTATGAATGTTTAAATGATATTGATGATGATGGATATAATGTGATCTACTATGTGAATGTCAATTTATGAATGATTAAGTGTTATTAATGATGATGGACATGATGTGACATAATGTGTGAATGTGAATCCTATGAAAGTTTAAATGCTATTAGAATGATGTTGGATATGATGCAATCTATTTTGGTAAATGATAATCTTATGAATGGGTGTCAAAATTGAATAATGGGATGTTATGGGATCTATTTCTAACTTGAAAACGTTGATGTTAAGTTGTTGGTACAAGGATACTGGATTGAAATGATGATGGTATGCAATTACATGATGATAATGCATATAAATGTATGAGTTTGTGTTACAGACTAATATACAGGTTATGGGCTATGAAATAGCCAAGGGATAAGGATGATGAAACTGGATATCATGACCACTAGCTGAGAAACATTACGGTATGAATATTTGTATGTGACATTATATTGGTTTGGATGCATTGCTATGATATGTGGACCAGTGCAAGATTTCAGGTGATGAGACTGCCCAAAACCGAATAAATGATGACAAAACCCCAGCAACATGGTGCCACTGTATATTCCATTGTAGGGTGTGGACCCTAGTTATGATTAGTAGAGGTGGAGATATTTCCCACCGTGTATCCTCTGAAACCTAAAGTCATGGGAGGATAGTGTTAGCTCACGCTCCCCAAGACATGTGATGATGACTGTCAGTTGCCTGCTAGGGAAGCTTGGTCGAGATAGTGACACTTCTGCTTACAGGTTCTATTTGGAGTTAGGTCAATATCGTTGACGCTCCAAGATAGTCTAGCAGAGGAAGGATGGGAATGGAGATGGAAGTAAGTTAGGGAGGAAGGATGAGTAGAAATGGTTGAGAAAGTATGGAGATTTGTCTTATGGTGGAATTTAATGTTTTCCCTTCTAAGAAGAAAATGTGTATATATGAATATTCATAAATTCGTAACTAAACCACAATTGTCTAAATAAAATTGTTGAACCAGATAATTGTAATTAAAGGATTTCTCAAACAATTGATTGGTTTTTGTCTTTTATAAAATACTAGTCTTGTTGATTGGATTGGATGCATACATAAATTACTAAAGGGTGATAGTTATTGATTATTAGTACATGCACGAGACTTGTATGTACTAGCTACACATGCATTTATTGTACATGCAAACTAGTATATATGAGTTTTCTTGACTTACTTACTAATAATGTTGGTTAATTGTTATGAATGTGTGAACCATGCTTCTTTTCCTTTGTACCATGAGATACCTTAACTTTGGGACGAAGTTTCCTAAAGGGTGGGTGTATGTAACAACCATGCTTAAATAGATGTATAGGGATTATTAATTATAATTAATTTGATAATTAATTGTCCTAATATGGTTTTAATTAAATATTGATTAGCATTAATAATATTAATTAAATATTTATTTATTAGTTAATTGTTTATAACTGTTGATTAATTAATTAATTGATTACATATCACATTCAATGACATGGGTAATAAGTTAATGGGGTTAATAATTTAATTTATTAAAGACTTATGTATACGTAGGGGATAAGAAACATTAAATAAGAGGATAAAACATTAAATAAAAGGATAAGACATTAAATAAGAGGATAAAACATAAAATAAAAGGATAAGACAATAAATAAGGGGATAAGATAATGAATAAAGGGATAAGGAAATTAATGAGGGGGAAAGATTCGGTGAAGGAGGGATATGATGGGAGGAGTCTTACGGGAAGAAGGATCATCATTTTTGGGGGAGGAAGCATTTTGGAGGGGGAGGAGAGTTCTGGTTTCTTTTCTTGGATTTTCTGGTTCTGTGGTGGAGTTTTGCAGTCTTTGAGTATCATTGCAGGGGGCACTAGGTTGCTAGGGGTTTTGGGCACGGGGGCCAGGATTCCTTTCAGTTTCCTGGAGCTAGGGAGCCAGACAGGCTGCTTCTAGTTGGCTGGGAGGTTAGTCGGTTTGGGCAGAGTTGGTCAGTGCACCAGGCAGCAACAAGGCAGCAGGGAAGGGACAATCATATCGGCAAAAATTAGCATCAAAAGCAGGTAATTTGTTTATGAAATTGCTAAGTTATTTTTATGCTGTAGTTAAATGTTAAATTCTGTTGAAATTTTATATGCTTATTTGAAGCTAATGAATTATTTATGAACTCATAAATTCTATGTTAGAAATGTTATGTGTAGTTGTAAGGATTTTACTAGGCTTGTTAATTTTGGCTTCTACAAATAAAAGGAAGAGGAGATCGAGAAGCTGAATAAAGAAATTGGTCAAGTAAAAGAAAAGAAGAAGGAAGATGATGAGCTTAGAAATCAAAAGAATATCCTGGAAATAAAATAAAATCTCAAAGACAATGAAGAAATCATATCCAAGCAAACGATTCTAACAAAATAAAAGGAAGAGGAGATCAAGAAACTGAAAAATGAAATCAGTCAAGCAAAAGAAAAGAAGAAGGAAGATGATGAGCTTAGCAATCAAAGGCATATCCTGGAATTAAAAGAAAAGCTCAAAGACAATGAAGAAATCATATCTGAGAAAATGATTCAGTTAGAAAACAAATAACAAGAGATCAAAAGATTGAAAACAAAAGTTATTGATCTAACAAAAGAAAAGAAAGAGGAGATCGAGAGACTACAAAATGAAATCAGTCAAGCAAAAGAATAAAACAAGGGAGATGACGAACCAAGAAAAAACCTTTCATAACTAAAAGAACTAAGGGAAAGCTATGTCAATCTTAAAATCCAACTTGAAGAAGCCAAAAGAACAAAGGAGGTAGTGAGGAACCAGTTGAACAAAAAGGAATAATATTGTCATTAGTTGGAAGCAAAAGTTGTGAATCTTAGAAAGAAGGCTGAGAAGTCAAACACTCAAATCAAGTTCTTGAACAACTCCATGATCTTGGATGAGATCCTGGATAGTCAGAGATCACCAAATGACCAATCCAGTCTTGGATACAACAAGGAAGAAATCAGTACTCCTAAGAAAACTTACGCAGGTCCTTCATTTGTAAAAGGTGAAAATAGGTATGACACAGGTCCTTCATTTGTAAAATGTGAAAGAAGGTATGCCTCAGGTTATTCATGTTCAATAAATGAAAGAAACACTTCAAAATTTAGAAGATCAGATCAAGGAAGACATCCAGAAGCTACTCATACACCTCAAAGCAAGTTTAGAATAGAGACACCTTCATGGATGAATCAAAGAAGGTATGAGAATGTTTTTAATGGTTATTGTTTTTCTTGTAATGAGTATGATCATAAATCCTTGGATTGTAGGCATCATGGAAGAAAAAAAGTTGGTAGGTTCAACAACAATATAAGATGTTGGAACTACAATCATGTTGGACATATTGTTGCACATTGTTACACTATGAGATGCTATAGTTGTGGTGGATATGGCCACAAAGCCAATAAATGTTGGAACTCAAGAAAACAGTCAATGAGAAATTCTTCATACAATACGACAAAAAGAGTAAATGAAACATGGAAGAAAAATGAAGTTGCAGTAATAGAATATCAGAGAACAAAGTTCAAGAAACCAGGAAACTCACAGATGTGGATAGCAAAGACTGAACAAGTGAACAAGAGTGAAGTTAATTACTGCAAAAATAATTGCAGTCATGTGACAAGCATAGTATAAATTTTCTCGGACAACTTTAGAGAAATATATAGTAAAGAAGAATCTTGGATAAATATGGATACATATGGTTAGAGGTCGATGAGAATCAATGGGAAGATCCAAGGGTTGTTTGAATAATATGAGCTACAATTGCGTAGTGTTCCATTAGGACAGTGACATCCGCAGAAGCAACATTCTGATGTACAAAATGATGTACATGACATCCTGTAGAGATAACAAGAGGAGAGACCCTATCCGAAAAAGATACCCTTTTAGAAACAAAGGGGGATAACAGTCAGTAAAAACTCAGGAGAAGTATTTTGGTTAGTAAATAAGAAAGTAATGAGAATAATTTTTGAAAAGATTTGACCACTACAAAAAAAATTCTATCAAGAAGACTACTCATTTGAAACACAAATATCCCAATCAACTGAGATAAGAAGTTATTAAATTAACAGGGGAAGAAACCTTGTCAGAAAGAGCTAAATTTTCAGAAACAAAGGGGGAGAGTAGTCATAAACAGAGAGAGAGCATATTGACAAGGGGATTCATTCAGTTATGAAAAGAAAAGGGTGATTGTAGGAAGAGTTACCCAAGTTCAGATTTTGGTCAGTAACATACATAGATTTACCACAGGAGGAAAAACCCTTTGTCATTAATGTCAAAGGGAGAGAGAAAACTTCATATGAAGAAATCATCATCACAGGGGGAGTTTTGTATATGAAGTTAGTGGGTTTACCTCAATGACAAAGAGTGAGATTGTTGGACATATTGTCATTGATGTCAACAGTCGATGTGATGATTTTTTGTTACGATGAATTATCATTTACCATAGATGAGATTGTCATTGATTTCAACAGTATATCAGTTAGCAGAAGAAGCGAACAATATGAAGATCAAAGCTCAGAATGGAAAATGTGGTACGAAAGTGAATGAAGATCAAAGCTCAGAAGGAAGAGCACATTGCACAATATCTAGTTAGCAATAGAAGTGAACAGTATGAAGAAATTATTGATTATTTTTTATCACAATAGGATCGAAAATGTTCCTATGATAAAAGATCAGGAGGGTTAGCAAATGCAGAGATCAAAGATTGGAAGGAAAAGATTAAGATCAGAGTGAGATGCCTCAACAGTCATTCGATCAGAGTGAGAAGCCTCAACAATCATCCAATCAAGAAATTGACCATGTTGATAGTCTAAAATTATGGACGTCATTCAAATGAGTGACTGTGAGCTTGAGGACCGTTGGAGGATCGTGACCATCGGATCTGCAAGCCATATCAACGATAGGGATAGATTGTGGGGAGAGAAAGAAGAATTAAACAACTCGCTAGTTCTAATCCCGCAATTGGTCTAGATCATCAAATATCATAGACTCGAGTATCAATGAATGTGGTCGATCCAACAAATGACCAATTTAAGTGATATAAAGTCGTGATCGTCGGATGCACAATCGCCAGATCAATGGCAGGGATATATTGTGGAGATCAGAAGGAGAATTAAATGACTCGCTAGTTCCAATCCCGCAATTGGTCCAGATTGTCAGATCTCATTGGCTCAAATATCGACAACTTTGGTTGATCCAACAAGAGATCAAATTAATTCGGATTGAGTTGTGACCATCATATGCGCAATCTCCAGATCAATGGCATGGATAGATTGAGGAGAATTAAATATCGCGCTAGTTCCAATATTGCAATCAGTTAGGATTGTTCAATCTTATAGCTTCGAATATCAACGATTGTGGTTGACTCACCGACAATGCACAACTTCAAATTGCGAAGTTTCAGTGTCGAGTTAAATCACTCACAAGTTGTGGTTTTGAAATCATCGTCGACCATTAATCTACTTCGAAGAGTCCACAATGACCATTGGATCACTTTTGAGTGGAAGGATAGGATAAGAAGAAAGGAAGAGTTCTCGATTATCTGAATACCGGTCAGTCGTCGGATAATTTTAAAGTGGAAGGATAGGTTAAGCGAAGTAAAAGGGATGAGAGTTTGATTATCCGAATACCCATCAACCGTCATATCAAACCTAAATTCCCTTCAGTCGTCAGATCATTTCGAGTGGAAGGATAGGATAAGAGAGGTAAGATTCAAGATATCATTTATGTGAATTTCCATCAGTCGTTGGATCCTTCTAAGTGGAAGGATAGGATAATCCAGAAGAGCAGCACTGTAGATAGATTGAGCCATCGATATAATAACATGATCAATGAAAAACGTTTATTTCAAGTCTAAATTTGCGAGGAGGTTACACTCCGAAGAAATCTCACTTCAAGAATTCAGTTTGAGATTCGAAATACCCGAATCCCAGAAATACAAAATGAATAAGGACCATCAGCTCGTGACACATCATCAAGTGACGTAAGGAAATTACATCACTCCGAAAGTTTTTCTTCGATAGTTTTACCACCAGCACTTGCCCAAAGTCTTGAAGTCTCGAAGTGGACATGAGATGTCTGATCCGAATATTACTTCAGGAGAATTATCGACCATTGATCCGAAAGGGACATGCGTCAATGGATTGACAGCTCTAGAATATTGATGTACATAGGAAAGAAGAGGTTGAGATTTTAAATCTCCGAAGTTCGTAGACCCAAAGGAGATCTAAACCATTGATCCAAAAGGGACACGTGTCAGTGGATTGAAAACTATGGAAGATTGATATACGGAGGAAAGAAAGGGTTGAGATTTGAAATCTCTGATGTCCAGAGACCCAAAGGAGATCTCGATTGTCGATCTGATATCGGGTATACTCTCAACCGTTGATCAAAATTCAATGGAAGGATAGCATAAGCATAATAGCTAAAGTCTTGAAGTAAATGGTGGCCTTCCATCTCTTTGCTTGACTAAGTCTTGGCCATTGGATTAAGCAATGAAAGGATAGATGTAAGGATCGTATATGACCATTGATCTAGTTCCATGATATAAATGTGAATCATCTGATCTATTCAATGAATTCGTATTTGAGAGATTTGAAGGGTTGGAAGTCTCGAAGACCTGAAGGGCAAAGTCCCTAAGTTTCGACAATCGTCCATCTCATCGAGAGATTGAATCGTGACCATTGAACTGATAATCACTCAAGCACTTGTATTTCCTCACGTGAGGTCACCGCCATTGGTCATATGGTAAAGAGATTTTAAAGGGCACAATGTAATGTGTCCCTTAAATTGATAAGCCTATGGTTCTATGCCTATGATCATATGAACATGGTTTAAAGGAAGCATTGATTTATGTTATCACAGAGACGAACAAAATCGATCCATGCTTTTGATCGATTTATGAAAGTGAAGGGGATGCTAGGTTTAAAGTTGAATACCTAAAACGATGATCTCAGGTGGTCCCAAAAGTCATTGTAAATAAACAAGTTAGTTATAACTTGTTGCACAAGTCGGATCAATAACTTAAACATGTTTTTAGCGCAAGTCACTATAAATATAACCATGATTGATTCACTGGATGGTGTTCTTGTGGAATACAAATGTCTTGTGGAAAAGAGAGTCTCGTTGAGGAAGAGCGGTCTATGGATAAAAATGAAGGGGATGCGGACCTGAGGTCCATGCGAATATCAAAGCGAAGATGAAGTGAAGAAGGCACAAATTTCAGAGAGAAGATGAAGTGCAGTGATGAGTGTTGGTGGTATACCTCTGATCATGAAATAGAATTGATTCAATAATGGATCACTGCTACTAGAGTTGGTTGAACTACTATATGAACTCTAGTTGGATAGACTGCATTCTATCACAAGCTGGGTCTTGTGGAAAGCTAGGTCTTGCTTGAGATTTGGTGCTCGCCAAGGAGTTGGTGCTCCTTAATTCAGTTGGTGCTGATATAGAATAGTTGGTGCTGGGAAAATTCATATTACTATATTCACATATATATACATATGAATTATACAAAATATTACACAAACATCTGGTATCTCTTGTCCATTGTGATTATGATTTAATTGTTCTTAATTTGTTCAATTGTGTTTTAACTGTTAACTTGTAAGAAGAAGAAAAGTTAGAAAAGTCCACACACTAATTCAACCCCCCCTTAGTGTGGGAGATGTGTTCAACATATCCTCCCTTGAATATGTGTATTCTCATCATCAAATTCATGATATGTATTTACATGAGTGAATCTATCTAGACTATCAAGCTACCTCTTAACAATTTTGTCTTTCTTGGAGGATTCGAGAAATATTACATCTCTAGAAAGGATGAGTTTCTTGTTTATCTCATCGTAAATTTATTTTGTAACTTACCCACTATAATCCCTAGTTTAATTAATTCTTAACGTAGATATAATGCTTGGATACGACCATGTGATGTAATATGCATAATGTATTTTTTGAATTTCAATAAATAAAACATGATTATAGTTGCTAAGGGGATATCGATAGAGATGGGGGGTGAATTAATCAACAAGAGAGGATAGGGTATAGGAAAATGTCTAAGAGAGGGGTCCAAGGGGGAATTACATGTTGGCACAATTACTTGTACTGAGATAGGGGATGAATTAGTATATGACTATTTTTACTTTTCTTACAATATTTATTCATCTATTACTTCTCCATTCATAAGAAGTTAATGATAAATGTACATAAAAAAATGTTATCCACAATACAAAGTTATTTAACATGGAAACCCAAATGGGAGAAAACCACAAAACATTCTTTATAGAATTTTGTAGGTGCCAACCTATTATTTCAATGCTTTGCAAACACTAACTTGCAAGAGATACCAATCTCCACTCCTAAGCACCAACTCAGAAATAATGTTTGCAAGAACCAACCTACAGGAGACACCAATCCCATTAGCTGAGAACCAAATCAACACTACATATGGATATCAATTTTAGTAGAAGCATCGATCTCTTCAAGCTATCATCAGTACAAGATCATTTCTATTCTTCAATTCTTCATCTGCTCAAATCTATTACACTCTCTTTCATTGTTATTGTTCAAAACCTATAGATGTTCCTTTTGTCCTTGCACCTCCTAACCAACCTTGAAAATTAAATTATCTTCTTTTCATTCTCTAGACATCCATGGACCTTCAAAAATTAGATATTTTCTTCCATGATCCTCACTTATTCGCTTTCTTCCACACACAATTTTCAAAATGATTCAGGAATTTTATTTATACAGCTCATGCGCTCAATGATTTTTCCACATACAAAATTTCATGGAGTCGACTCCAACTCACTTTACACATTCCTCAATCTTGGGCTTCAGAAACCCTTTGAAATTGGTCTAGACACCTTCCTACATAGTTTGTTCATAGATCACAGTATAGACTTCAACACTCAACAACTATCAGATGTCATTAAGATGCAATCTCCATTGTTGATTTATTTTAGTGTATACCAAAACACACAATGTGCCCTCAATACCCATATCTCTTGTTTTGATGTTGTGGATGACGTGGCTTCCATGTGGATGTCTTCTTATATACTGGATGAGATGGCATCGACACGTGTTTTGATACATGGTTTTGTACGTGGCATCTGCATAGCTTCCTCTTATAGCACTGACGGGGACTCCCTTTGATGTGGCACTCATCTAACTAAACATGTGGTGTTGATGAGGTTGTTATCATGGCGTTGACGTGGATAAGTTGCCCCACCATGTCTCAGACCTCAATATTTTATCTAAACGTTGATCTATAGAGATGAACGATCAAGATTTATCCTACTCTGGTTCCACCATTCCTTACAACAAAATTTAACATTTCACATAGGATTTTGTAGCTCCTTTTTCATATTCAAACAATTTTCTTTTACTTCTTCAATATGAACCTTTTGAACTTTGTTCTCCCAACAAATGTGGGATATATTGTTTTGCGAAAATATTATGTTGCACCCTCATACTTCAACTATGGTTCCCTTAATAGACTTACTTCTACCCAAATTTGTAATGGGGTCATCTCATCCATATTATAGTTGCACAACTTCTCCTTATGCTTGTGAAGCCTAAATTCACTTGGATCGATTGTTTATTTTCATCCTTCCTTCAACATATTCTCAACACTTACTTTTCTTCTTTTGTTTGTCCATGGATTCATGTTTCTGGTTTGATCCTTGGACCTATCATTTGCAGGGTGATTTCATCCCTCAATTTCTTTTTTCTCCTCGGTCAGGTTCATTTTTCAATCTTTGTTAATCTTGTACATGTCCTATGTTGTATTTTTTCACAGTCACTTATTCTTCAGGGCAACCAAAAATTAATTGTAGAATTTTAACAATCCATACATAAAGGCTCATTAATTTACAAATAAATTTATAGTCTCCCCCTTCCTATGATATCAATGACATCCTTTGACATCAATGACAACACAATTTCCAACATTACCCATGTCTATTAATTCCACCCACATTCCTGAATTTTATTATCATTATCTATTGAACTTTATTTTTTTAGTGAGTGTCCCCAAATTTAGTCATTTAATGCATGTAAGAGGGTGGGTGTGAGAAGTCGCATCCCATAGTTATTGGGAGCATATGGGTAGAGTACAATTACCTTGGGTAAGTGTGTGAGTCAAGAAATCAAGCCAATGGGAGGAAATTTGTATGGTTAGTTACAATAGTTTTAGATATTCACTATTTTTGCATGAATAACAAGCAAAGAGTAGAAAAGAGAGCCTTGATCTAGAGAAACAATGTAGGGAAAATTCTAGAGCATGTTGGAGCATTTTTGGAGTGTTTTGGAGCTGAATATTGAAAATCCAGGTTGTTAGTACTAAAGACTGAACTCTTATATGAGTTGCATTGTAATAGAAAGTGTTTGTTGTTGTTGTTGGTAGTTTTCCTAGCAGTGATTTCCATTGAGTTCCTAGTAGAGAGATTCTTGGTTATCTGTGTAAGAGAGACCCTAGTAAATGAATGTGATGCCTAAGGGATTGGGATCAGTGAATGGGTACATTCTTTAGGTTGGAAAGGTCAAGAGGAAGAGAGATGGTGGAAAATTAGGATAGTTGTAGGATAATATCAGTGAGTTATGGGATTTATGAGCTATTAGTGGATAATGAGATACAACCCTCTTTTGTGGATTACTAGCCCCACTTCAGGGGTCACTTGTTATTGAGATTTGGAAAAACAATTTTATGGTTGGGTGGAAAATTTGTCCTAAAGAGCTATTTGCACAACTTAATTAAACTATATGTGTTTTATCTATTTATGTGTTTCATTTACAAGTAAATTTGTTGTGCATGAACATTATGTATAATATTGATTGATATGCTATGGTATTTGATTTTTCTAGTTGTATTTAATTTTCATTTTAGCATGTTGTATGTTAGTTCTCAATATGTTCTTGGTTATTCAGAGGAATGTTTCCAAGGATCCTTTGAGCCAAAACTCATAAATGGGTTTTAAGAATACCTTTCTTTATAAGGGGCAATATGCATAATTACTTTCTTCTCACAACTCATTAACATTGCAGACAGGAAGATTGGCCTTTCCTGTGAATAACACAGGGAATTTATTTTTGGTTGCTTTAGAATTTGAGGAATCAAGAATGGGTATCTATATGGAAATAGAGGAGCACAGTTAATGTATCCAATTGGGATAAATCGTGGCAGTTGTAGGCGGAGAATAATGTAATGAGAATTAAACAATTTAGTAGTTTCCACAATTATGCATTCAAATAGAAATCACATACATTTTAGATAGTGGATTGTCCAATACATTCATATAACAAATACGTTGCATACATATGAATAATATAAACAATAAATTAATCAAGATTGGTCAATTACATGAAGTCAATCTCATTCATAAAACTCCATAAACATTTACAACATATATGTGCCAAAACATTGTTGTTGAAAGATTTTATTGATAATCTAAGTACATTATAGATATGGAAGTTGGATCAATTACAATGGAGAAGAAATAGATATGCGAGTTACAACCTAATATAAAAAAACATATTTGAATACCTATCATCCTCCATGGCTTCCTTCTCCTAATCTATCTTTCTATTGGAGCTGGATTGATCTCTAGACTTTGAGGGTTAGACACTCTTCCTCTCTTTGTCTGTTGATAATGAGAGAATGAGGCTGATATATTATTTATAGATTCTCCTTGTAACAAAACCACTTATTTCTTCATGAAACCACCTAACTACTTCTTTATATTGCTTCTTTAGCTCATGAAGTTATTTATCTTTCTAGTATAAATTCCAACTAAAGCAAAATAGTCACTTTTACTATGGTAAAAGGAAATTTGATTGAAGTTTTTTTACCCCCAAATTTGGCTCAGTATGGATCCTTCCATACAAATGGGTCCAAAGGATACAGCTACTTGGTTGGGCACCTTCTGATACTACAAAATTGAGGATTTTTGTCACCTAAAGGAAAAAATAACCATTTCCTCTCAACCACAATTTCCTTGTTTCATGACATAGCATTGATCTAGGCTATTAGTCCTCTTCCTTATGTCTCGACCAGATTTTGTCCATAAAATTCAACTGTACCTTAGGGTATTTTTCAGTACAACTTGGTACTTCTATTTATAAAACCGTATAAATGAGAGATGGACTTCCTCCCCTTTGTGAGAGTAGGCAGAAGTTCCAACACATATGAAGCCAAGATGGTCGACAAGATTTATCAAGAGAATAATTCCCCATAGGTGGATCACCATCCATCAAATAATATCTCATAAAGAAGCATCCAAATACAAACAAGATGCTTACTAATGATGTTATCATATCTATGTCTCATTCTTATATAATTGTGATGTGTTGGTGAGAACTAAGTCTAACAAAACCCATGATTAATCGAATCTTCACCTGGTACTTAAGATCAGATACTAGAGAGAGTGATATATGGAAAATGATATAATCACATGGAATCCATATATGAAGCAGAAACGACTACCAATTATTATCCTCAGATTGTACCAATCAATCATGCTACATGATTCTCCTAACATTTATGATGACCTTTCTAATGTAGAAAAATCAATTGAGATCACATTTGATTCATTTTTTTCATGATCTAGTGGACACGTGTTTTTTCAATATAGGTTTCCTTTTCCAATTTTAAAATCACAAGAAAATTTGGATGGCATCATAAGTGACATCATCAATGTATAATGGACACATGACAGTCTGTCATTGGTCCTTGTGGATGCCCTGGTGACATGGTTTATAGGCACGATATCGTCCAGTTGGTCCATGCATATTCCCATCATCCATAATCTCATTTGAGTGCTTGCATGGATCCATATGACTTTGCAACGATCATTAGTCATTTTCTAGGTCATGTCATTCCTAGGTGGAAATCTAGCTATTAACAATAGGTTCACTACCCTTCTTTGTCAGCACTAATTCATTTCTCATCGTGCATAGTTTTTTGTAATACCATCAATGGTATCACATGGGATTATGAGTGGTTTTTTCATATCAAAATTCCATGTGAAACCAATACCATAAAGACACATGGTGATCTCCAAAACTACCATCACACGTCCAATTGCTATTAAAATTTGAGAAATTTATGGATGGGATATGTACTATACACCATTGATATCTTAAGGTGGGGCCTGATCAAATTTCAATCGTTTATTTCTTACAATTGATGAAGTGCATGAAAATTTTGTCCCTTATCCATCAGTCACAGCCCCTGGTCATGATTGTAATCCCTTCTGACTCATGTACGATCTCTTTTGTGCACCATTTAAGCCCCTCATTGACTTATTTAAGCTCCTTTCGTAGAATTCCTTTATATTTCCTTATTTTTCTAACTTTTCCATTCATTCAAATGAATTTTAAAGAATAATTTTCCTATAGGTGTGGTTCCATTTGTCTTTCTTTCTTACAATATTAGTTCCACAACTCAAATTTCCTATGAACCAACATTGTTCAACAAAACTTTTGAACCCTGGACTAACATTGGCTCCAACATGGACAACATATCCCTATGATGTGATATAGTAGAATAGTGACCTTATCCATTGGGATATGGAGTTTAAAATCTCCAACCTATAATGATTCTTATTTATTTGTGTAAGGACAAACTATCCCTTCTACTCAACATCTTATCATATTGGTCTAGATTTTATTTGAAAAATAAAAGAAACGATAGTACACAACTTCAAATAAAATGAATTGACAAAAATGAATACAAAAAAAACTAATATAATACAGTGGGAGAAACTAAGCTAAGCATTGTAATAAGTTCTTGAGAAACCTCACATTCACAGGGGCTCCCCATGAATCACCATTCAACTCAACTATCTCATAAGTGTTATTGTCTTGAATGACCAGAATCTAAAAAGGTCCCATACAAAGACGATTAAATTTTCCATGTTTCCATTTCGATTCTCTTCGGGCATCTCATTTCAAAACAAAATATTTAACAATGATTTTTTTTTCCTTTTCTCTCTTTTCAAAAATATTCTTCAACATCTCCTCATGTTCTTGTGTTTTAACCAATATAGATTCCCTTTGCTACTGAACCTCTATGAGTTGATAAATCCTTTTTTGTACATTATTTGGTTCTTCCTCCTCATATTGTAGCAATTCCATCACCAACAGAATAATATGTATTGATAACACTGCATCATCCCCATACACTAACTGAAAAGGAGAAGTTCCAATAGATCTCTTTATACTTATTATGTCATCCCATAAAACATACTTAAGGTGAGAATACCATGATTTCTTGTTATGTAAGAGAATTTTTTTTGATGATTCTTATCAAGATCTTGTTTAATGACTCTACTAATATATTTCCTTGTGGATAATATGCATCATAATGCCCAAGTGCAATGTTATAATATTGAAAAAACTACAACAACTTTGTAGATTTGAAGTCTTTTTCATTATCAGTGATAATCTTTCTAGGACAGCCAAACATTTCTAAGATATTTTCCTCCAAAAACATTATAATAATTGAAATAATGGATTTCCTTTTTGGAATAGCCTAAACCCATTTAGTAAAATAGTTTGTGGTTGTTAATATCCATTTCCCTTGGCCACTAGAGTTTGGATTTATTTTCCCAATGAAGTCTATACCAAATTGTTGGAATGATTCTTCCATTATAATAATTTTTAGTGGTAGAGGTATAATCTTCTACTTTCCTACAAATATTTGACATTGTATGCATTCCCTCACCAATGAATTAGTATCAACAAATATAGTAGGCCAATAATATACATCCCTCAGTATTTTATAAGTAGTGGTTTTCCAAACATGATGACCTCCATAGACCCCACTATGAAAATCATTTATAATGTCCATTATTTGATATTCAGTGATGCAATTAAGTAAAATACGTCCAGGGTCTTTCCAAAAAACCTATTGGTCAATAATAAAATATTTTACTGTCTTCAATTTCACTGATCTAGCCCTAGATTTATCCTATTTTGCTTAACATTTCAATTTTTGTAGATAACACAAAACATCCCTATACCATTTAGATTGAGTGAAATTAGGGTGTACTTGCAGAATTGGATATGTCATATCTCAATTTATAACTCAACTACAACCAATCCTTCGGACACCAAATTCATTCCTAATACCTTGTGATTTGTTTCAGTCAACAATCTTGCATATCCTTGAACTTTTATCAATTTTGTGGGATTGATTTCTAGATCATATTCTTGTAATTTAGGAATCCATTTACCTCTCCTCTCTTCATTGTCGGTTTGAACTAGAATATCTTTGACCATAGTAAATGGAACATAAGCAATAATTTGAGAATGAAAAATATAATATCTGAAATCCTTTCAGGATTTTACCAGGGAATAAGCTTGTTTTTACATGATAGCATACATTATCTCATCATCTCTCAATTTCTTGCTGAAAATTCAATAGATTTCTCATGAGCTTCTACATTATTTTGCAATAAAACTACTACTATGATACTTTCAAAATAAAAATAAAAAACTTGGTTGTTTGAAATCTCCAACCTCTAACGATTCTTCTTTTTTTGTGTAAGGACAAATTATCCCTTCTACTCAACAAATTATCATAATGATATAGATTTTATTTGAAAAATAAAAGAAATGATAGTACACAACTTCAACTAAAATGAATTGACAAAAATGAATACAAAAAAAAACTAATATAATACAGTGGGAGAAACTGAGCTAAGCATTGTAATAAGTGATTGATAAACCTCACATTCATACGAGATCCCCAAGAATCACCATTCAAATCAACTATATCATAAGTTTTATTGTATTGAATGACCAGAATCTAAAAAGGTCCCACACAAAGACTATTAAATTTTCCATGTTTCCATTTTGATTCTCTTTTGGCATCTCATTTCAAAACCAAATCTCCAACAATGAATTTTTTTTCCTTTGCTCTCTTGTCAAAAATTTTCTTCAACATCTCCTCATGTTCTTGTAAGTTTTAAGCCTGTGAAGTAAACCAATGAATATAGATTCTTAAGCAAAACAGAATTTAATCAATGGCTCATTCACATAGTACACAGAGATTTATACTGGAAACCCTCAACCGGGAAAACCTTTCTTATATTCATTATATAATTTCACCATTCACCATACAATATATACAATGTTTTTAGGTATTCTGTAGATACCAAAACCCTAATCCCTTAATACAAGATTAATTTAGTAAACCGCTAAAAATAGCAAAAAGCACAGTTGTCGAATCTGACGTGCCCACACACACACATGAAAAGAATATAACACATACCCAACATTCTCCCACTTTTTGTTTTCTTTGCATCCAATGGTCCATAAGATTATATATAGTCAACAATCCAGGGCATCAATTCCCATTTTTAATCTACACCAGGAGAACGTTTTTGTGCTCACAGACTTCGTCAATGAATCTGCAACATTCTGCAAAGTGTCAACCTTTTCTAGTAACACCTTATTTTCCTCAACAATGTCTCTCACAAAGTGACGTTGAACATCAATATGATTTGTCTTCGAATGATAAGTTGGGTTCTTTGCCAGGAAGATTGCACTCTGACTTTCACAATCTAATCTCACTACTTGTTGTACCAACCCAATACCTGAACACAATCTCTCTAACCATACTGCTTCCTTGCTTGCATGAGTGGTTTCCATTTGTTCATCTTCTGTAGTTGAGAGTGCCACTACATATTGTCTTTTTCTCATCCAATTGATTTCTCCTCCAAATAGGTTAAACACATACCCACTTATAGATCTTCTGCGATCCAGATCTCCAACCCAGTCTGCATCAACAAAGCCATGTATGTCCACCACTTTGTCCAATCCTGGTCTTCCTTGGTAGCACAATCCATAATTGGTAGTGCCAAGTAAATACCTGAAGACCCTCCTTACTGTTGTCCAATGCTCCTTCCCTAGTTTTGACATATACCTACTCAAAACTCCCACTTCATGTGCAATGTATGGTCTAGTACAGACCATTTCATACATCAAACTACCAACTTCACTAACATACGGAACATGGGACATGTCCTCTTATTCTTCCCGTATCTTGGGACACTGATCTACAGATAACTTTACACCTATAGGAATAGGAACCTTGACCGATTTACTTCCATGCATATTAAACCTCTGCAATATCGTCTCAACATATTTTCTCTTATTCAACCAGAGTTTCTTGTTTGCACGATCTCTTTTAATCTCCATTCCCAGAATGAAGTTAGTAGCACCAAGATCCTTAATGTCAAATTTGGAGGATAGCTATGATTTCACGTCCTTGATAACATCCATGTTATTTCCTACCAACAACATGTCATCAACATACAACACTACATAAATGAAGTGATTACCAACCTGCTTGAAATATACATAGTGAGCATCCCTACTTCTTACAAATCCCAATCCAAGGATGTATGTGTCAAACTTTTGGTACCACATCCTAGGTGATTTCTTCAGACCATATAGTGACTTCTTTAGCTTATAGACCAACTCTTAATTTCCCTTCACTACAAAGCCTTATGGCTGCTTCATGTAGATTTCTTCTTCCAGATCCCCATGTAGGAATGTTTTCTTCACATCCATCTATTCCACTTCAAGATCAAAAGCAATTGCAATAGATAAAATAAATCTAATAGAAGTTAACTTAGAAACAGGAGAAAAAATCTCACCAAAGTCAATTCCCTCTACCTGGGAATAACCTTTTGCTACTAACCGGGCTTTGTATTTCTCCACTTTACCTTATGCATTAAAATTCTTCTTGAACAACCATTTGCTACCAACCGATTTTCTTCCAGCTGGAAACTCAACTATATCCCATGCCTCATTCTTATCCAAGGCATCCATTTCTTCAACCATGGCCTTCTTCCAAAGTTTACTATCCTCTGAATTCACTGCTTCCCTGACAGTTATGGGATCATCATTAGTAATAGATAAAGAAAAATTGGAATGAAAATCAGGTGGACTATACCTTTCCGGTGGCCTTCTATCTCTCACTGATCTCCTCAATACTCGGGTATGAGGTTCTTCTTCTTCTTCTTTCGCTTCCTCTTCTTCAGATGATTCAGATTTTACATCATCCAACTCAAGCTCTATTTTCTCAGGTTCGTCTTGCATTGGTAGGAATTCTTGTTTGGACACATCTTTTACCTCTCTGAAAACATCTCGACTATAAACAGATTTCTTGGTTTCTAGGTTCCAAAGATTATAACCTTTCACACCATCTTTATAACCAATAAAGATACACTTTTCAGCCTTTTTATCCATCTTACTTCTATTTTCTTTTGGAACATGTACATAAGCATCACAAGCAAACACTCTAAGATGTTTAAGAGAGGGTTTATTTCCATACCATGCCTCGTGTGGAGTTTTATCATCCAACACTGATGAAGGTGATCGATTGACCAGGTAACATGATGTACCCACTGCCTCTACCCAGAATTCTTGTCCTAACCCGGCACCGCTGAGCATGCTCCTTGTTTTTTCCTTCAGTGTCTTGTTCATCCTTTCTGCAACTCCATTCTACTGATGAGTGTATGGATTATTCTTTTGCCTTGCTATACCACACTTCTTACAGAATTCTTCGAATTCATTTCCACAGAATTCTCCACCCTTATATGTTCTCAATACCTTTATTTTCTTCTCTGTCTGATTTTCTACCAGATCCTTAAACTCTTTAAATTTATCAAATACCTCAGATTTCTTTTTAAGAAAATAAATCCATATGTTCCTTGAAAACCATCTATGAATGAAACATAATACATATATTTTCCTAGGGATGGAACATGAACAGGTCCAAATACATCACTGTGTATCAACTCTAAGATCCCCTTTTCTCTTGTAGCACTATATGGGAATCTTACTCGATTCTATTTACCATATATGAAATGTTCACATAAATCAAAATCCAGAGTGCAATTAGACATAAATTCAACCATACCTTTACTGTGTAGTTTTCGCAGGCCCTTTTCTCCAATATGCCCCAGTCTTTGATGCCACAACATGGTCTTCTTTTCTGGGACAATATTGGTCTTCTCTCCTTCATTTCTATGCTCAGGGACAAAAAAAATGTTACACCCATTAGTATAAGTGCTTCCTAACAACTTGTACAAAGTTCCACACCAAACTCCCCTCATCAACACCATTTCTCCTCGTACCATCTTGAAAGTGCCCTTTCCAAATACAGTATCCACTCCTGCATCTTCCATCTTGCTTACAAATATTAACCTCCTGGCTAGTTTTGGAATGTGCATAACCCCAGGGAGAGTTCTAATCCTTCCATATTTTAGCAGCAACTTAACTCTTCCATGTCCCAAGATTTGTTATGTCGAGTCATCTCCTAGGAATACATCACCACCATCATATTTTCCATATTCAGAGAACCACTCCCTGCGAGGAGTCATATGGTATGATGCACCTGAGTTGATCAACCATACATCATAGTCTACATGTGTACTTGTAGATGCCAGGTAAACATCACCTCCTTCTTTAGTGGAGGTTTTCGCCTCTGTGGAAGAGGTACTATCGGATCCCTTTGGTTTTTCAACCTTCTTAGATTTGCAATATTTCTTATAATGCCCTATTTTACCACACTTTCAACATTTCCTCAAATATTTTCCTGGAGACTTGGATCTACCTGTAGATTTAGATCTCCACCCCAGAGGCTTACTAGGGTTCCTGTCTTGGGTACGCCCTCTTACAAATAAAGAATCTGTGTTGTGACCATCCATGCTTTTTCGCCTCATCTCTTCAGATAACAAGGATGCAACTACATCCTCATACTTCAATGTAGATTGAGTGGTACTACCTATTGCTACAACCAGATTATCCCAAGAGTCTGGCAAAGAACATAACAAAGTAATACACTTATATTCCTCTGCAATCATAATATTAATAGAGCCAAGTTGACTTACCAGAGTATTAAAGGCATTTAGATGTTCTGTCACAGAATCTTCATCTTCCATCCTAAGATGATACATATTCTTTCGAAGAAACAACTTGTTTACCAGGGACTTTGATTGATACAAATTCCCCAACTTATCCCATAGTTCCTTGGTTGTATATTCTCCTGAGACATTCAACAACATTGAATCTTCTAGGCAGAGTCGAATAGTACTCCTTACTCTTCTATCCAACTTCTCCCAATCTTCTTTCGACATTCCAGTAGGTGGTGTACTAGTAGTTTGTGCACTAGTAGGTTGTGTACTAGTCATCTATGTGCTAGTAGGTTGCATACCAGTAGTTTGTGTACTAGGATCCACAACGATCCATTTTTATTTGTTTACAAGAAGGTCCTCCATATTCAGCTTCCATAGCTCAATTTTTTTACCGTTGAACTTCTCTATCCCGATTCTAGAAGAACTCGTTATTCCTCTTTCTACACTCAAATCACCACTGCAAAAGCTCCCACAAAACCCAGGTTTATTACAAACCCAATATAAACTTGATCTATCAAGATTGAGCCAAACCCTCAACAAAAAAGGCGTCCCTCTTAAGCCAAAAAGGAGCTCTGATACCACATGTAAGTTATAAACTTGTGAATTAAAGCAATGCATATAGATTCTTAAGCAAAACAAAATTTAATCAATGGTTCATTCACATAGTACACAAAGATTTATACCGGAAACCCTCAAACGGGAAAACCTTTCTTATATTCATTATAGAATTTCACCATTCACCATACAATATATACAATGTTTTTAGGTATTTCGTAGATACTAAAACCCTAATCCCTTAATCCAAGATTAATTTAGTAAACCACTAGAAATAGCAAAATCCGCTAAAAATAGCGAAAACCGCCCAAAAACAAAAATCGGGGCACTGCCCCGAACACTACGCGTAACCAGGGGGAAGCATACCTGGCCCCCCTGGGACCCCCCTAGGAAAGCACCCAACAAAAATGACACAACTAGAGCACTACTACGAGGGATCATCAGATGCAGTTGTTGAATCTGACGTGCCCACACACACACATGCAAAGAATATAACACATACCCAACAGTTCTTGTGTTTTAACAAAGACAAATTCCCTTTGCTACTAAACCTTTATGAGTTGATAAATATTTTTTTGTACATTATTTGGTTCTTCCTCCTCATCTTGTACCAACACCATTAACAACAAAATAATATATATTGGGAACACTGTATCATCCCCATACACTAACTGAAAAGGAGAAGTTCCAATATATATCTTTGTACTTATTCTTTCATCCCATAAAACATACTTAAGGTGAGAATACCATGATTTTGTTGGACAACTGAGAGGGGGGGGTGAATCAGTTGTTACCGTGCTTAAACAATTTATGCTTCTTTTAAACTCTTTGATGAGACACTAAATGATAATCACAATAATGTAGGGAAATAAACTATGGCAAATTCAGCATCAGTCACACATATGAGAAACACAGAGACAGATATTTCTTGAGGAAACCCATACAGGGTAAAAACCTCTTTTTCTTTATATGATAAGTAATAGTTACATTCTTTATAATATCATACATATGAGCACCAACTCATAATGAGGCTGCAACCTCTGTTTTGCAAGCTACTACTTGCTGAGAGCACCAACTCTCTGTTTTTCTCTAGCACCCACTAGAAGGAAGCACCAACTCCCTTTGTTCAAGCACCCACTTGAACCTCTGAGGACAACAGTCCTCCCTAGCACCTCCCAACCACCCTGAAATATAAATCTTTTCTACTGAAATTATTACAGTGATATGATGTTCGATGATGTCATACCTGACTTTATCACTGTTCTGCTCCACTTGATTGCTCTGTCTGTGCTTCTGTTTTTCAAGCTCTGAGCACCATCCCCATTCTCTGCACAGATACTCTTCTGTTCAAATTCATTGCTGCCCTATGATCCTTCTTCCCACTTGAATCACCACCACGACCTCCAATAGCAACCCCCCAAAAAAAATTCCAACAGCAACAACAACATATCTCTTCTCTGTACCGTGTATTTATAGCGTCTGTGCACCTTCTGCATGCAATGTTTTCCATCCTCTTCATGCAGACTCTACGTCGTTATCCTCCACCTCTTCAGTCCTCTATCTGATCATCATCTTGACTTTTTAACTTCTCTGGTGATTACACAGCGGTCTTCTTCAACTTCTATGGCAGACGTCTTCAATGGCTTCTGGCAGTCTCACTGTATCGTGCCTCAGTAGCCCTCCGATCACTTCTTGATCCAATGGTTCAGATCAAATCGGGATTTCATATATATATCGCGATTTCGGCATTTTGCGATGACATAAAAATTATGTCCACGGGATTCGCGATTTCCCGATTTGCGATGCACTTCAACCCTCCTGGTTGATCCTTGGTCCACATGACCGTCATATCGTGACCACAACCTTACCCCATTGGAGCTACGGGGTTTGTGATGCCTCTGTCCTCCTTCTCTGCTATGCTAACAGTTGTTCCCCACTTATCGGGGTTTTGCGGATCGCGATTTCACGATACACAAATCTCTTGTCATCGAGATCTTCGATTTCCCGATGTATAAAGTGTCGACGGTGCTCTATCCTTTGCCACGCGTCCTTCCAAATGGACGACTCTGATCTTTCCGGGGTTTCGAGACCTGCAAGTCCCGATGCCTGGTGTCTCGGATCTCCGATATGGACGATCGTGTGACACGTGTCCTTCTTCAGACGGACGGCTCAGATTAACTCTCGGGGTTTCGAGACTTACGATGACATTATGTTTATGTCCATGGAATTCGTAATTTCCCGATTCGCGATGTGCTTTAGCCCTCCTGGCTGAGCCCTGGTCCATGTGACCGTTACCCGTGACCGCCTCCTTATCTCTGACAGTTGGCCTCCACTTATCGGGGTTTCGCGGATCGCGATTCTGAATTGCACAAAACTCTTGTCAATGGGATCCCCGATTTCCCGATGAACAAAATGCCGATGGCGCCTTGATCTTCGACACCTGTCCCTCAGTTGGACGATCTCGATCCCTTCGGGATTTCGAGGCTTTCGATGTCAGTTGACTTTGTCATTCCAAAGTCCTGATCCCCGATACTCCTTTTAGATAATCAACGGTCCATATCACTTCTAGCTCGACGGCTCAGATTACATCGCAAAATCGCATATCGCGATTTCGGAGTTTCTGTTGTAGTGTGTTCTTGACATATCAAAGTCCCGATCACCGATGCCTCTGCTGACATCACACGTGGTTTGACACGTGTTAGATCCTGCCACGTGTCACTCTGATTTGTGAATTGCATGAGCCTAAAGTGTTAGATCTGCCTGACACCTGTCATCCTCTGATTGTGCCACGTGTCCCTGGGTGACGTGGTCTACCGACATGAGTTGGATCAACGGTCTAGATGCAATCTTGGCTCAACGGCTGCGATTTCATCGCGAAATCGCATATCGTGATTTCGGGGTTTTCGTTGTCATTGTTCACGAGCCTCGTGAAACTCCGATTCCCGATTCTCCGATGAAGCCTCCCAGCTGCCACGTGTCCATACGAATGAACGGTCCAGATCCCTGCTTGATTTTAACGGCTGCGATCATATCGCGAAATCGGAGTTTCCGTTGTCAAGTGTTCTTTGCATTTTGAAATCACGATCCTCGATTCTTCGATGGCTTATCTCCCTCGCAGCTTCTGCATATCTGACAGCTGTCGAGGTTTGCTTCCAATCTGATGGCTGAGATCACTTCTTTTCTGCACTTAACTCCTGCGCTTAACATCTGCACAGCTTCTCCCGATCCAACAGCTGTCGGGATTTCCGAGTGAGATCCGACGGTTCTCGGTCTCTTTCCTATGCTTCTTGTGCATATAAGACTGCTATTCCTCCTGAGCTTAATTTCCT
>ML777681.1:1276483-1298556 GCA_009831015.1 Picea engelmannii
GGAAGCACCAACTCCCTGTGTTCAAGCACCCACTTGAACCTCTGAGGACAACAGTCCTCCCTAGCACCTCCCAACCACCCTAAAATATAAATCTTTGCTACTGAAATTATTACAGTGATATGATGTTCGATGATGTCATACCTGACTTTATCATTGTTCTGCTCCACTTGATTTCTCTGTCTGTTCTTCTGTTTTTCAAGCTCTGAGCACCATCCCCATTCTCTGCATAGATACTCTTCTGTTCAAATTCGTTGCTGCCCTCTGATCCTTCTTCCCACTTGAATCACCACCACGACCTCCAATAGCAACCCCAAAAAAAAAATTCCAACAGCAACAACAACATATCTCTTCTCTGTACCGTGTATTTATAGCGTCTGTGCACCTTCTGCATGCAATGTTTGCCATCCTCTGCATGCGGACTCTGCGTCATTATCCTCCACCTCTTCAGTCCTCTATCTGATCATCATCTTGACTTTTTAACTTCTCTGGTGATCACACAGCGGTCTTCTTCAACTTCTATGGCAGACGTCTTCAATGGCTTCTGGCAGTCTCACTGTGTCGTGCTTCAGTAGCCCTCCGATCACTTCTTGATCCAACGGTTCAGATCAAATCAGGATTTCATATATATATCATGATTTCAGCATTTTGCGATGACATAAAAATTATGTCCACGGGATTCGCGATTTCCCGATTTCCGATGCACTTCAGCCCTCCTGGCTGATCCTTGGTCCACGTGACCGTCATATCGTGACCACAACCTTACCCCATTGGAGCTATGGGGTTTGTGATGCCTCTGTCCTCCTTCTCTACTATGCTGACAGCTGTTCCCCACTTATCGGGGTTTCGCAGATCACGATTTCACAATACACAAATCTCTTGTCATCGAGATCTCCGATTTCCCGATGTATAAAGTGTCGGTGGTGCTCTATCCTTTGCCACGCATCCTTCCAGATGGACGGCTCTGATCTTTCCGGGGTTTCGAGACCTGCAAGTCCCGATGCCTGGTGTCTCGGATCTCCGATATGGACAATCGTGTGACACGTGTCCTTCTTCAGATGGATGGCTCAGATTAACTCTCGGGGTTTCGAGACTTAAGATGACATTATGTTTATGTCCATGGAATTCGCGATTTCCCGATTCGCGATGTGCTTTATCCCTCCTGGTTGAGCCCTGGTCCATGTGACCATTACCCGTGACCGCCTCCTTATCTCTGACAGTTGGCCTCCACTTATCGGGGTTTCGCGGATCGCGATTCTGAATTGCACAAAACTCTTGTCAACGGGATCCCCGATTTCCCGATGAACAAAATGCCGATGGCGCCTTGATCTTCGACACCTGTCCCTCAGTTGGATGGTCCCGATCCCTTTGGGATTTCAAGGCTTTCGATGTCAATTGACTTTGTCATTCCAAAGTCTCGATCCCCGATACTCCTTTTAGATAATCAACGGTCCAGATCACTTCTAGCTCGACGACTCAGATTACATCGCAAAATCGCATATCACGATTTCGGAGTTTCTGTTGTAGTGTGTTCTTGACATATCAAAGTCCCGATCGCCGATGCCTCTGCTGACGTCACACATGGTTTGACACGTGTTAGATCCTGCCACGTGTCACTCTGATTTGTGAATTGCATGAGTCTAAAGTGTTAGATCTGCCTGACACCTGTCATCCTCTAATTGTGCCACGTGTCCCTGGGTGACGTGGTCTACCGACATGAGTTGGATCAACGGTCTAGATGCAATCTTGGCTCAACGACTGTGATTTCATCGCGAAATCGCATATCGTGATTTCGGGGTTTTCATTGTCATTGTTCACGAGCCTCGTGAAACTTTGATTCTCGATTCTCCGATGAAGCCTCCCGGCTGCCACGCGTCCATACGAATGAACGGTCCAGATCCCTACTTGATTTTAACGGCTGCGATCATATCGCGAAATCGCATATCGCGAAATCGGAGTTTCCGTTGTCAAGTGTTCATTGCATTTTGAAATCACGATCCCCGATTCTCCGATGGCTTATCTCCCTCGCAGCTTCTGCATATCTGACAGCTTTCGGGGTTTGCTTCCAATCTGACGGCTAAGATCACTTCTTTTCTGCGCTTAACTCCTGCGCTTAACATCTGCGCAGCTTCTCCCGATCCAACAGCTGTCGGGATTTCCGAGTGAGATCCGACGGTTCTCGGTCTCTTTCCTATGCTTCTTGCGCATATAAGACTGCTATTCCTCCTGAGCTTAATTTCCTTTGTCTTCTATTTGCCTGTCATCTTCACTGTTGTACTTGCCATCAATGACAAGCATATCCTAACTGTTACACATTTCCAACAGATTTCTTGTTCTGTTAGATCATTTTTTTTATGATTCTTGTCAAGATCTTGTTTGATGACTCTACTAAGATATTTCCTTATGGATAATATGCAACATAATGTCCAAGTGAAATGTTATAATATTGACAAAATTGCAACAACTTTGTCGATTTGAAGTCTTGTGCATTATTAGTGATAATCTTTCTAGGACAACCAAACATTTCTAAGATATTTTCCTCCAAAAACATTATAATAATTGAAACAATAGCTTCCCTTGTTAGAATAGACTCAACCCATTTAGTAAAATAGTTTTTGGTTGTTAATATCCATTTGTCTTGGCCACTAGAGTTTGGATTTATTTTCCCAATGAAGTCTATACCCAACTGTTGGAATGAGTCTTCCATTATAATAAATTTTAGTGGTAGAGGTAGAATTTTCTACTTTCCTACAAATATTTGACATTGTATGCATTCCCTCACCAATGCATTAGTATCAACAAATATAGTAGGTCAATAATATACGTCCCTCAGTATTTTATAAGTAGTGGCTCTCCAAGCATGATGACCTCCATAGACCCCACTATGAAAATCACTTATACCGTCCATTGTTTGATATTCAGTGATGCAATTAAGTAAAATACATCCAGGGTGTTTCCAAAAAAGCTATTGGTCAATAATACAATATTTTAATGCCTTCAATTTCACCGATCTAGACCTAGATTTATCTTATTTTGTTGAACATTTCAAGTTTTGTAGATAAAACAAAACATCCTTATACTGGTTAGATTGAGTGGACTTAGGGTGTACTTGCAGAATTGGATATGTCATATCTAAATTTAGAAATCAGCTACAACCAATCCTTGGGACACCAAATTCATTCCTAATACTTTTTGATTTGTTTCAGTCAACAATATTGCATTTCCTTGACCATTTATCAATTTTGTGGGATTGATTTCTAAATCAGATCCTTGTAATTTAGAAATCCATTTACCTCTTCTCCCTTCATTGTCAATTTGAAATAGAATATCTTTGACCGCAGTAGATGGAACATAAGCAATAATCTAAGAATGTAAAATATAATATCTGAAATCCTTTAGGGATTTTACCACGGAATAAGCTTGTTTTTACATGATAACATATGTTAGCTCATCATCTCTCAATTTATTGCAAAAAATGAAATAGATTTATCATGACCTTCTACATTATTTTGCAATAAAACTACTACTACGATACTTTCAAAAGAAAAATAAGAGATTAAGAAAGGTTTCTCATAATCAGGGTTGACCAAAATTGAGGATTCTCCCAGGCGTTCTTAATTTTTTCAAAGCGATTCTTATATTTTGCAGTCCATTTTATCTCACTATCCTTTTTAAGCATATCAACAATACTTTTCATATTTTCAGCAAGATTCAGAATGAATATTCTCAAAAAATATTTTTTTTCTAAAAAGGACTACACCTCTTTCTTATTTCTTGGTAAGTTGATTGTCCTAATGAATTCCACTCTCTTAGGATCAATATTGACCCCATCCTTAGATATAATATGTCCTATTATTTTTTCCTCTTTCATAGCTAATAAATATTTCTTTGGATTCAGAGATAAGACAAATTTCCTGCACTTGGTGAAGATTTGTCTTAGGTGTTTAAGTTGATCTTGGTATGATTTGGAAAAAAAATTCATATCATCTAGGTATATTACAACAAAATTGTTCTTTTCTCTGACAAACGAAATGTCCAGTTTTAATTTAAAAGTGGCTTGTATATTAATAATCCTAAAGAGATTTTTTTCATACATGAATTTGTCCCAAGGAGTGGTGAAGGTAGTTTTATCTCTGTCATCTAGGTGCATAGCCACTTGATTATAAATAAAGAATCCATCCATCGTGGAAATAATAGAAGCTATAACCACTTTCGGCAGTATATGATCCATCTTATGGAGAGGATAAATATATTTTAAAGAGAATTTATTCTGATTTCTGAAGTCAACACACAATCTTCTTTCCGCATTGTTTTTCCTCACAGTCACTAAAACTTCCACCCACTTAGAATAACTCAAAGGAATTATGATTTTTTTCATCTAAAATCTTTCTAACTTATTTCTCTATAACAAGAAACAATATGTGACTTACCTATCTCATTTTTTTCTAAAATTATTTGTTCCTAGTTTGAGAGGTATTCTATGTTGAATAATGAATGTGTCACAAGTCTTTAATTCCTCATATTTCCAAGCAACAACATATATATAGTATTTGACCAACTCAATATATTCCTGCCTAATTGAAAGAGAAATATCCTTAGACAATTCAATGAATTTAGGATCTTGAATGGTTCCTACATTGCAGTCTTGTATGCTCTCATCTTTTGGTTCAACTGCATCTTTATGGGCACATCATTTTTTCCAAATAGTCGTTTGAATGGCACTAATCCCTTAGGGATGGAATTATTCTTCAGTTGGAGAACTTTATGAAAGTGACAACACCCTCAGAGATCTTACCTTGAAGAGCCAACTTCAAAGTACCAAAATGATGAAAGGTGACACAATTTTTATTTTCTTTATGAAGATATCAGAGATTAAAGAACAACTACAAACCATTGGAGAAATCATGTCTGATAGAGAACTTGTCTTAACTACTCTGAACAACCTTCCAAAATAGTGGGAGCCTTTTCTTCAGAGTATCAGTGGAAGAGAAAGTCTACCAACCTTTGATCATCTATGGAAAGATTGTACTCAAGAAGAAATTAGACTTAGAAATAGAGGAGTGGAAGACACATTAGAATAAAATATCACTCTTGCACTTCATACAAAGAAATGAGGAAAATTAAAAAGAAACTTCAGAAAAACATTCAAAGATGAAAAGTCTTCATCAAACCTAGGTTATAATCAAAGAAGAGATGTTTCATAAATTCAGTGCTTCAGATGTGACAAATATGGACACTGTGCAAGAAACCGTCCAACCAGGAAAAAGGGAAGACAATATGCTTCTATCGCTGGCATTGATCTAGATCCACCTCAAAAGAATGAAGATAAGAGAGATGAGAAGTACTTTCTCTAAGATAAAACATGACTACAAACTAGGTAAATCAACTGATCTCTAATTTTATAATTGATTACATTTTTAATAAATGAAGGATATTATCCCTAGTATGGGATCCCTCAAAGACTTGGACCATTATCCCTGGCACGTGACTCCAAACCATATTTGATTGATATTTTTATGTGATACAAGGAGAGATGTTTTCCTTGAAAAAGAGATAGTCTTTCAAAGATCTAGAGAACCTCAGATAAAGATTGACAATGAGACAATGCATTTCTCCCCCTTCATCAATTCAGAGGGAGACATACATTATTCCAGCTGATCCACTTGCTCCAATTGATATGTTTAGAGATATTGTAGTAGGGAATAAAATGTCTACCTAGGATAACTCTGCAGGAGGCATAGAAACATACAAACCTCTCAAGGCAGATCTTGAGAGAACAAAGAGATTTTTTGAGCTACTCTTCAGCCATGAGCCACAACATTGATTCTAAGCCTTCTTGTCATAGAGAAGCAACATGAGAAAAAGTATGGAAAGATGCCATAAAAGAAGAATACTGGTATATATTTAAAGGAATGATGTATGCGATATTTTTCAGAGACCAAAAGGGAAGTCTGTGATGACTTCCAAGTGGATCTATTAGATCAAGAATGCAGCTGATATAAGTGTAGAGAAATACAAAGCGAGATCTATAGCCAGATGTTTCTCACAAATAGAGGGAGTTGTCTATGATGAGACACTTGATCCAGTAAACCCGATTCACTTCCATTTGTACTACCATCCATGAGTTGGAAACTATATCATATGGATGGATTCTTGATGATTTTGGGTTTCAACAAGAGTGTTGTTGATCCAAACCTATATTAGTATAGTGTTGGTGACAAGATCCTGATGTTGATGACTTATTCAAAAATCCTTTTTTTTTATACAAGTAATCGTTGACTTATGATTTCTAGACGAAGGATATGAGTATGATGTACCACTTCTTGGTACAATAAGTATGACATGGGATCGATGATATTTTCCTAATTCAAGGAAAACATACAACAGGAATATTGAAAGAAGTTCAGTTTGACAGAATACAAAAACACCGTGGACCGGACCAACACATTTGGTTGTTTTCTTATCGTGATGTTTACCATGGTTTCCTGATGCAACAGGAAACAAAAATTTGTTGCCTTGAGTACCACATAAGTAGAGTATATAGCATCGAGTGTGTGAAGCAATGTGGCTTCACAAGCTTCTGACAGATTTACTTGATCATGAGACAGATTCTATGATGATAAAAAGAGTTGTGTGTAAATCTATTTGAGAACACAGTGTTTCTTGATGGATCGAAACACGTTGAAATGAAATAGTATTATATCAGAGATATGTTGTAGAAGAAAATAGTACACATGTAGTACCTTCCTACACATGAGAAAATTGCAAACATCTTCACCAAATTAACTTGGTGAAAAATACCTCCCTGGTTGAGAGGGAGTGTTGATGACTACAACCACGACTTAGTTTAAAGTACATCCATGTGAGACTTGGCATGATGAAGAATGTCTCCCTATATGAGAGGGATTGTTGATTATTGTAGCTACGTGAGACATTCTCCAGCTTACAAACCTAAGAGAAAGCCTCTCAGAGGAATGTGTGGTTCCTATCTAAGACAGAGCTAGAATGTAGAGATGGTCTCCTATTTAATGAGAGTTGAGAAGAAGTCCAGATGATTTTCATGTGTAACGTAGTGAGAAAGGAGATCTATAGAGTTGGGTTTGCTTATGGCTGAAGGTGAACATGTGAAATCCCAAAGTGTTGGGTGCATCGTCATGAGAAAAAAGATGAAGATGATGTATTAGCATCCTCTGAGAAAAAGATTTGATGAGAAACTCCATATTACTCTCATGTGTAATGCAGTGGGAAAGAAGATCTGTTGAGTGGATGTTCCTGTGGACGAGCACAAGTGAATGTGATCCTAGTGGTTGAGCACTAGTGAAGAAGTGGTTCTTCTGTGTAATGCAGTGAGCCATAGATATGGACATCCCTAATGGATGTGACCCTAGTGGATGAGAACTAGTGGGTGTACAAGATCCCTTGCTATATTTTTGAAGATTCAGACCTGCTTGTAACCCTAATTGTAATGTAAAGGGTACAGGTCGGCCCCACCTTAATGTGACTAGTAATTAATGTAAAAGATAATTAATATGGTTAATATTAATTATATTATAAGATAGATAGGTCAGCCTTATTGTGCCAATAGACACTTTTGTTGACAGGTTCAGTCTAGTATAACTAAAGGTAAATTCCCCATTGAGGAATCATATCTTTCATGTGAGTTTGGAAATGTCAGCAAGTACACCATCTTGGGAAAAGTGCGCACCTCTCTTGGGAGCTAGTCTTCTAGGGTTCAAGCACCCTCTTATGTGCTAGTTTTTTTTATTGGTGTTGAAGGTCTTTCTCGTGAAGAATATAGAAAAGGATTTTGGCAGGGTTTTCTTCCCTTGTTGAGAAGGGTTTCCCAGGATACTTCTTTTGTTCTTATGCATGGTGTTTCTTCTTGTGATCTTGGTTGCTGCAACATTATTGGTTATGGTTAAGTGAAATGTTAAAAATGGAATGAACTTCATGCTTAAACTTGCTTATTGAAAAATCAACAATAAATATTTCCTAAAAGTAATAGAATCTCTCTCCCTCTTTGGGTTTCCCCACATTGGGGTTTTCCCTAGAATTTGCCTAAATTTCTGAGTTATTCATGGGTGGTTGAATGTTGTTCATTGTGTTTACTTTCGTTGCATAATTACTTAGAAATGTGTATTTCTACTTATGGTAATTTATGAATGTGGGTGTTAGACATTTCAAATTTCATGCAAGACAAATATCTCTAGGTTGCTAAGTGTATGACATAATATTAGCTCGTTGACTTTTGTCATTACAATTTACATGGTATTAGAGCTTGGCCTATGAGTGACAATGAACAGTGATATTTTTGGGCAAGGTTAAAAGGGGGAAAAATGTTATTTTTTTCCTTGAGTTGTGATAGGGAATATGGTTGCATGCATTAGATTTGAGGATCAGTTCGATGGAATTACCAACTATTTGAAGTGGAAGGTCCGAATGTCAGTTGTTCTCAAGGAGAAAAAGATTTGGAACTATGTCAATTATGTTGTCGTGGTTCCTGCAACAGATCATGTTGTTTTGGATTCGCATGAGGTCAAGGGGAACAAGGCTCAGAGGATTATTCTGGATGGGGTGAAGGATCACCTTATCCCACACATGGATGAGAAGAATACAACCAAAGAGATGTGGGATTCACTTAAGAAATTATTTGAGGCGAAGAATGAGAACCAAAAGATGGCCTTCAAGGCTAAGCTTCATGATACCAAGATGGGTAAGGTGGAGAGTGTTTCTTCTTATCTTACCCAAGTAGCTCAAGTGAAAAATAAGTTGGTTGTTGTTGGAGAGGTCATATCAGATTCAGAGTTTGTGAGGGTAGCCTTGAAAGGATTCACCAAAGAATGGGAAGTATTTGTAAAGTGTGTGGTGGGTCGTGAGCTATTACTGATTGGAGCATACTGTGGGATGATTTTGTTACACGTCAAAATTACTCACTTCAATAATGTCGCAAGTGTCGTCATTACAAGTGTCGCAAGTGTCCCATTTTGCTCACAAGTGTCGCAAGTGTCAAAGAAAGCATGCTGCCATGATGCCTATGTCGTGCCTATAATGACATGAGGAGGACACTTGAAACACCTCAAACATTTGATTTGGAAGAGGAGAAATGAGTCAGCAGGCTTGCAAACATTTTTCCATCTGAAAGCACCTCAAAAACTAGCTTTTGGAGGGGAGCACTCCCCTATACCTCTTCTAGGAGCGTCGACGCTCCCCCTTACACTGTATGGGAGCGTTATAAAGCTCCTTTGGCCCTTTTTAGGGAGCTCTATAGATTTTGAGAGCGTTGGTGCCCCCCTAAAGCCTACTAGGGAGTGCTACAACGCTTTGATGGTCCTTTTGAGGGAGCACTACTTATTCTAGGCAGTTGTTAAGTTGTTGAGATGAATGGGGGAAGGATCCTTTCATTCTTGGGAGGTAGTTGGATTTGAATCCCTAGTCCAACCATGATCCTAGGGAAGATCCTCAACTGAAGGAGGAAAATCCTCAACCTCCCCAAGGATATCTCAAGTGGTTAAAGCCTCTCCAAGGATATATAAGAAATCTTTCTAATGGTGAAAGAGGATTGGAAAGGAGAGAATCAAACCAAACTTATGATCTTATAAGTGGTGCTGGAACAGAGATATTTTGGAGGCAAGAAACCTATGATCTCATAGGAAACACACAGTCAGCCAAAGGAGAGTGATCAGTGAAGTTGTTGTCATCCAGGTTGTGGATCTTTCGAGCAAGGGTTAGACAAAGGGGACTTGACAAAGCTGTCGCATTCGCATCTACGATTGTAAGTACTATTGTCGTTATTCTCATTAATATGACACGCTTGGCCTGTTTCTTTCTAGTTTGTGTCTGATCTTACATGAACTTATCATTGATAGATAGATCTATTTTCAAGCTAATATCAATAGAGTAGGAAGTGGTTGTGATTTGTTTGTCTACAGGACTCATCGAGGAGTGAGAGTTTGGAGCTCGACTCGGAGCGTGCAGGGACAAACGTCGATAAAGGGGTACTTCTATTCTCCTTCCTTCTCATGTATTAGTTTGTATAGATTTGAAAGGAAGTCAGTGTCCATGTTAAGCACTTTCTATCTTAGAGTTAGGGTCTATCTCTTTGAGGCGATCTACCTGTCCGCAGGGAGATTTTCCTACAACAAATTTCACTTAGGAAGAGTTCTGGGAAGGATCTTAGAGTAGTGGACATAAGACAGATGGAGCTGATGAGAATGTTTCTCTTACTGCAAAGAGAAAGAAAAAAGGAATTTTTGGGAGGGACTTGGATAAAGTTAGATGTTATTGTTGTAATTAGTTGGGGCACCTTGCTTCTCATTGTCTTCAGAGGAATAAGAAGAATAAGGAATCGTAGGGGCCTGAGATAGTTGCTACAACATCCATGGAGGACTTTTCTTCCAAGTATGACAATCAATTTTCTTTGGTTACCCTAGCTTCTTGTGTCGGTAGCAGAGGATTTGGAGGTGATATCATATGGATTGTGGATAGTGGAGCCTCTTGCCACATGACGAGAATCTGACAAGTATTCCTAAATATCACAAAGAAAATTCCTGAATGATAAGTGGTAAATGAAGGTGGTATGGCACGATTCATACATGGAATTGGAAGGGTTAGATTCCAACTCGAGCATGGAGGAATCCTGGAGCTTGATGGAGTTATCTTTGTTCCAGGGTTGATGGTTAACTTTATCTCAGTATTAGACTTGGAGGATGTAGGATATTGTACATTATTCAAAAGGGAACATGTCTTTATATACAGGGATGGAGTGGACCCGGTGGAACTGCATCTGATCGGTGATCGAGTGAACAGGTTGTATATGTTGTGAGGAAAACCTTCAGTGTATGATTCATCATCGAATGAGGAGCATGAGAAGGATCCTAATACTGCGGTGGGCCCAAGGATTCAGTCTTGCATTCTGAGAGAAAAGAGTGACGCCCTTATGAGAACTAGTAGGAGGCTCATTCAGTGTGGTTGAACCAATGCTCAGGGTGGAGTGGATTTCACAAGGACCTCAGGGTTCTGGGTAGTTGTTAGGAGAATATATTCTAGTTCGAGTTCTTTGCAAGTGTTGAGGATAGATCTAGGTTGAGGATAGCTCCAAGTTCAGAGGGAGCTCCTACAAAGCACAGTGTGATGGGACCATATGATGGATATGACAACAAGTACATCCCTCTCTAAGAGGGAGTGTTAGATTTGTAGCTCGGGAGGTACTTTGCTTGTTTTGTCTTATATGCAGATGTTACCTTATGTTGACACTACTAGGAACTTAACTTTGAAATGGTTTTTTTTTAAATTGTAAAGTGGTTCTTTTATTAAAGTGACTTTTTAATAAAGTGTACCTTCTAATTTTAAAGTGACTTTATTTCATAAAGTGTACCTTCTAATTTTAAAGTGACTTTATTTCATAAAGTGCTCTTATGTAATAAGGAGAAATGTACTTTAATATTTTAAGTGATTTATTTTGGAGGGAATGAATCATGACCCTTGATCTTGCAAAAAACAAGATTAGATCTTGGCCTTTGGATTTAGGGTTGGGGAAGGTGAAAAGACACTTTGGAGGGAAAATGTCATTTTCATATTTATAAAAGAATGCATTAGGTAGTGTGCTAGAAACATTGAGAAAAAGAGGAAGAGAGATTATGAGGAGAGTTTGGAGAGGAAGTGAGCAGTAAGTGTTCACACTTTTTCCAAGAGAACTTGGGCACAAGTCCCAAGGAGGCATTTTCTATTTTGAATTGTTGCTAAGTTATTTGTTGGGATAGGCCATACTGTACAGATCTGTATAGGTCGTACAACAACAAAGATTGGCATGGAAATCAAGGCAAGAGGTAGAACGGTTTTTGAGGAATATTTTCTGGGTTTTTTGAAGGAGTTCAGTCATATGGACAAAAAGCTACATCAACCTTTGTTGGAACATTTATCGAGGTGTTGTTTTCAACAAATTCGTATAGTTGTATGGACGGTGGCATGTATTTCAAGACATATTTGTGGGGAACTATTTTTGTGTTGTAAGTGGTTTTTCCCTTGGCTGGAAATGTATTATGGCTGCTGATAAATATTTCCTAAGACTAATAAAATATCTCTCTCTCTCTTTTGGTTTCCCAACATTGGGGTTTTCCCTAGAATTTGCCTAAATTTTTGAGATATTCATGGGTGATTGAATGTTGTTCATTGTGTTTATTTATGCTGCATAATTACTTAGCAATGTGTATTTTTTCTTATGGTAATTTTTGAATGTGGGTGTTATACATTTCATATTTCATGCAAGAAAGTTATCTCTAGGTTTCTAAGTGTATGACAAAATATTATCTTGTTGATTTTTTTCATTAGAATTTACATCATCCACAAACTTTGATGAAATTGCGAACCTTAAAGTTCATTGCTTTGTTATGTGAAATTTATGATTGTTGCTTATCCATTTAAGTGAGTAATATTTATGATGTAAATTAGTTATCAATCCTAATTTCTTAACCACTTCCTCTAAAATTAAGTTGTATTGAGATCCATTATCTATCAATGTATCGATCTTAGTGTATTTCATTATGACCCTTATATGAAACATCTTACTTCTTGAATAAAAAACATCACCAATTTTGCCTACCAAACCAACTAATTTGATCTTAGTCTCATCACTTGAATCATACCCCGAGTCTATTGGTCGTGTTGTTGTTGCAATTTTTTGCCTCCCTTTCCTCTCTTTGAACCACTTCGGTCTCTTCTCTGGATGCAATTTCCAACAATAGTCATCATCGTGTCCTTCTTTCTTGCAATGCTTGCAAGAGAGCTTTGCTTCCTTCATTTTCATTGAATGTTATTTTTTTCCATTCCCCTTTCTTTTGTCTTCTTTCCTTGAAGATGATTCCCCTGATACACCAACTCTTGTTTTCCCTACTTCAATATACATTGCTTGGAAAAAAACCTCATCAAGATTAGTAGGTCCAAACATAAATACATTGTTACGAATATGTGCAGGTAAACCTCATATATACTTTATAAGAGTTTATTGTGTATGTAATGGAATGTTTAGCATTAATGCCATCTTACGAAATTCATATGTGTATTCTTGCATTGTTTGTCCTTTTCATAGTTTAATACTTTTTCATTCAATTAGAGTCTTTTCCTTATAACCCAAAGGCTAAAACTTCTTTCTAAGTGAAAAAAAAAATATTTCCATAATGGAAATACATTACCAACTTGTTGAGTACCATTTTGTAACTTACTTTCCCACCCGATGAGTGTTGTGCCTGGAAGATGAAGTGATGCCAATTTGATTTAGGTTGCCTCATCTTTTATTTTTTTGCATACTGCAATAAAATTCCATCTACCTAACCTAGTTATCAAGCCTCTCAACATTGACTTCACCATCATACATGGGAAATTTGAATTTTACATCAATCTTAAGTAATGGAATATCATGCTTATGTTTATGAGAATTGTTTCTTGCGGTAGAAGTTGAACTTGTACTTGAAGAAGAAGAAGATGGAGATGAGGTTGAGGAGGTTCCTCTCCTTCTTTTCTTTTGTCTTGTTTTGAATATTCCCCTTGAAAAGGCCTCTTATGTTCCAAGTAAGCATCATATAATACCTTTACCATATTTGACATGGAGAATAAAGTATTTTTCAACTCTATCTCATTATGAGACATTCCTTCTTCCGATGCCATCTTCTCACTTTGAGAAGTCCTCTTTCTTGATCCAATCTGAGGATATCCTTATACAATCTCACCTTCACCATGACTTAGATTTTCACTGGTAATCATGTAAACTCAAAAAACCAACTCTCAACCTACTTTGATACCACCTGATACAAAAATGATCTTTTAAAGACTTGGTTGAGTTTTAAGCATGCATTAAATTACCATTCAAAAACTTAAATGAGGAAGGAGATATTAATGAAATAATGTTGCATCCATCATAAAGAGTACATATCCGAAAGTAAAGATAAAGAAAAAAAAAACCATAACAACAAGATTGTTAACGAAGTTCGACAAGGTATCCTATGTCTCTGGGCCTTTGTCTCAGTGGGGGAAGATTTCTTATTTATATCCAATGCTGAAAAATCACATTAGAAGTATCTCAAAACGACCACACAATGGTCTAGTTGTGTTCTACTCAACCTCAAGAATCCAACACAGCTAACGGAACTAAAAAAGGTTGAGCATAGCTCCCATAAATGGCCTCCAAAGTTTGCTTCCTAAATGGCTTGCCTGAATAAAAATGGTTTGATATTCACAATTTATTCATCATTTTGTTTTCTCTAAACCTCTCAAGGATTCGAAGAACCTCTTTTTTTTATAGGATCTGAGTTGACAATCAAATCCCAACGTTTCCCCGATATCTGTCCTCTTTTTGGGCTCCAAATCCCCCCAAAATGGCCAAAATCCACCAAAACCAACATTAAAATCATTCAAAAATATTAATATATGGTTAAAAACCCAAAATTGGAAAATACTTGGGTGCCAACCCCTTTTCCAAGCCTATGGCGTGTGCCATATGGCCATGTGCTCAGCGCTGGCCCTAAACCTCCGGTCTAACCCCCCTTTCGAGGTCGCATGGCATGTCAAGTGGCCATAACCAATTAATTTGTGCCCTACCTTTCAGTGTTAGCCCCGAGTCCATATCCCCTGGTCGGTTGGGCTAGTCCCCCCCCAACCATGTCTTATCCAAAACATCCGGCCATATCCATTTTAAATAAATTTTATGGCATATGGTCTAACAAGTAACGTCAATGGGGAGTTGGATAGTGCATGTTGGTAAGGTATTACCATTCCTGGAGATCATGGGTTCAACCTCATCGAAGATCGAAACAATTTTTGACCTAGCCAACCTTCACCAAATCTAGGGTGCCACGTGGTGCCCTCTGATTTGGCCACGTGTCACCATATAGTCCAGTCACCAACACAATTAGCTACCCAGACAATAGTTCCATGTCACTGTTGTACCTTCCACATCACTTTGCCAATGCATATTCCCATTCAACATCGTACGACACGTGTCAAGCCCGAAGCCTACCACCTGACGCCATGTCACCCTACCGTATTGTACAGTTGGTCACTCGGTCAACACCACATCACTGTCAACTTTAACCCATACTGCCATGTGTTAGACTATCATTGGGCCATGTCAGCATCCATACAAACACATATCTCATCTGTACAGTGTCATGTGTCACCTCCGTATGATACCACGTGTCAGTTTTTCACTAGCCCACATCACACCTAAAAATTCCAAAAATTAGTGACACATGTCAACTCCTCGTGTTGCCACATGTCCATGCTGACATCATCATGATGTCATGTTGACATCATTTCCACATCATGCTGACATACTGTTGACTTGAACAATACGGAATGTTGACTGTTGACTTTGATCAGTTGACATTTTTGTCTTTTTGAGAAATCGATCAGAACGCGATAACTTTTGCATATGGTATCCATTTTCAGAAAAAAAAAATATATGGATGAAATCATCACGATGATCCCAACACAATGATGTTGGTTTCATCTGATTCCTAGAACTTGTATTTTTAGGCCTTCTTAGATCCATTTGGATCAATGTTTATGCATGAATTCTAAATATGAGTCTAAAATAGAATTTAAAACATTGCATAGAAGGATTATCAAGTTAAATGTCACTTTTATCCTTGTAATGCTTCTATAATGATATTTTTTATTTTCAAAATCTTTGAATTTGATCCAATCATTTTTTTAGCAACCTCCCTAAAACAACACCAAAAAGTCTCAAGCTATAGAATTACTACAATAAAAAGTTAACTCCCTAGCTCACTTCAATTATTAATCAGGGTGTTATAAGAAATTTAGAGGTGTTATGTATTGTATGTACAAAATATACTAAGATATAACGCACTGATAAATGAGGTATCATTATGTCATGAATGTACTAAATTATAATGTTGTAGAAAAAAAGTAACCAACTATGAGAGGTTGAGAGGAAACTAGCCCAAATCCATCCAGTATTTTAAAGAAATGGTTCCTATTGTCATGTCTTCCTACAATTTTTTGGAATTCGAATGGAATGGGTACCATTACCTAATAATATGAAGATAGCTAAGTTGTTGTCTATAAACTCACAAGGTGAAACTAAATAGATCAATAATGATATTATTTATAAATATTTACAAAACTTACAACCATATAGGTTATTATTGTGGTTATAAGGAGTGTAAAAAAAATAGAAATTAGATTGTAGATTGTTTTATTGAACATAAGTATGGTAATGTTGAAATGAATAGACATATAAATAAAATATCTAAACAGAATTATGGTAAGTTAACTAAATAGAAAATGCAAATAGACTAATTAAACAAAAATGAAATAAATTGTTTAACATAAATGCGATTATATTATTTAATGAAAGTGAAAGTAAACTAAGGACCATGTTTTTTTCTCCCCTAGAGTGGTCCCTATCTAAGAGAGGTCTAGAACCTTCTCAAGAACTTATTAGAAAAAAATTGTATTGGAACCTTTATTCAACAATTTGCAAATATTACAGAGACAATGATAATAATGAAACTTTGTTCTTAGCTAACAATTCAAACTAGCTCATAGCCTGGAAAAATAGGATTCAACTCTTCCATACTAAGTGATATAAATAGTTAGAATAACCCTAAATAACTCTATCGATAATATCCCTAATTCCTATGAAATGTTTTATCTACTTCCGTTCAAAACAAGAACAACTAAGATTGAGGGATTATTGTTTGCCCCTTCTATCTATACTCAAGAAAAAATAAAAATATAGTTGGTATATGGGATTTTAATTACCCATGTAATTAGTGCTTTTCTCTTGAGTTGGATAGCCTACTAATTCACCCCCATGATTTGAGGTGTCATGTTCCCTTGATTTGCTCCATTTATCTCTTGATTAAAATGCATTGCATCTCTAAAAGGTGTAGTCACATAAGGATAGATTTTCTTATGGTGTGAAACACATGGGACAATATTCATAAATAAAACTTTGTACCAACCTTATGTGTCCAATAAATGCTAGTGAACATTATTCCAATCAACATAATAGAATGAAACAATATGAACCATGCATTCATAATATTCTTCTTGAAACTAATATAATCACATTATATTTAAACAACATATGTCAAACAATATCCAAGTTGTCCATTCAAGCAAGAGTTTCCAAATGTCATGGATATGTACGACTAGTAGGCATTGATAATGATAAAAATATAAATGGAAAGGATAAGAAACATATGACAATAATTGTTAAGCCCTAAATAGTGGCACATTATGCCTTAATTGGGACATATTACATTAATAATGTTATTTTATTTATGTCAGCTTGGTTCCATTAGTTGTAATTGTACCTCCTAGTCTCCTATATATACCAAGGAGACCTTTTCATTTGGAATAATATTGTATTTGGAAATTTATGTGGTGTATAAGGAGGTTTCCCCATCGAAGAGGCTTATTATCTGAAATTGTTTATTTCTCAAGGCATTGCGTACTTATTCTGATGTTTTTTTATGCTATTTTGATATTTTGTTTTTAACATTTCGTATCAAAGATCAAGGTCTTGGGGTTTCGATGTTGCATCTGAGACACCTTGGAATTTTCGACATAAATTGTTTTCTATGAAGTTTCAGAAGGAACCCCTTGGATAATATTTATTAGATGGATCAAGGTATGTGGGGTTAAAATTTCATCTCTTGAGGCCTTATACTTTGGGAGATATAGACTGTGTAAGATAGCGTTATGGAATCATCTTGAATTTATCCATCTAGAAATTTTCTCTATAAAGTTGTTTATGTTACATTTCAGACCTTCAAACCTAGACAGTATTCATATATGTTATCAGGGTAGCTTTGATAGAAATTTCATCTTCTAGGTCATCCTACTTTTTTAGATACACCATGTTTAAGATAGGGTATCTCACTAGTCATATTAACTAGTCTCAAACATCTGTTCCAGGTAAAATAGTGATATCTTCTTCCATGAGTATGAAACTTAAGTGGGACTAGTTGCATTAGATCACGGAGAGTCTGTAGTATTTATGGTGGAAGTTTCAAAATCAAATATCGGATATTGTTTTCTTGGCACGCTTTACAGGCACGCTCTCTTGGAAGGGAAAAAAATCAGAAAGGTGTGGGGAAGTTACCATAACTTCCACTTGGCACATATAATTTTGATAAGAACTATGGAATTATAGAGAAGATGTATCATAGAACTACAAAATGAAATTTTCACACCAAGAAGGGCCGAAATTTTGGATATACGATAGACGAAAGATCGTGTAGCAGAACCACTTCAAAATCAAGGTTTAAAAGTGATACTTGGCCAACATGCCCCCAAAAAAAGAAACATCTACACCAAATAAGCCTCCAGACAGTCCTTCTTGGAATCTTGATGAAGGTGAAGAAATGTGCAGGGACATAAATGATTTACAAAAGAAGACAGTAAAAAAATATGAACTACAAGGGATGATGGATTCAACTGAAGCTAAGTTGGAGGAAACAATTGATAGTAAGATGGATGGTTTAAAAAGGGAGATCATGGAAGAATCGAAAATTTTCCTAATAGAAAGGCCACCTTTGGGTTCAAGACAAACCACTTTCCTAAGATCGATATGAGGAAGTTTGATGGAAAGGATCCAATCACATGGATACTTCAGATGGAGCAGTTCATTGATCTACATGACGTGCCACATATACAAAAGGTACGAATTGCTTCTTTATATTTAGAACCCAATCAATTTGTGTGGTATCGATGGCTTTGTTCTCGCAAATCACTTGTCACTTGGATAGCACACTATGAGGATACAAGGAGCAATACCTTCTTTATCCAATTAATAAATCTCAAACAAAAGGGTTCAGTTGCGGAGTACATTGAGAACTCCAAAAGATTAAATATAACTGTAACAAATATTCTAGATGAGCACTTGATTGATGTATTTATAGGAACTTTAAAGTCTAACATTCAACATGAGGTTCAACTTTGGGAACCCAAATCATTGGAGAATGCATTCAGGGTGGCGAGAAATGTTAAAAGTAAAAATATGTCTATGGCTACTAGAAGGACCACTCCTAACATCTATCAAGAGAATAATGTTCCTTCTTCTAAAACACCTCAACCTACAAGGTTAACACCTCAACAATTGGATAAAAGAAAAGAAAAAGGTTTATGCTTTAATTGTGACAACAAGTATAGTAAGGGACATAAGTGTGGTGAGAAGAAATTATTCCACATAGATTGTGAAGAGGAAGAAGAACAAGAAAAAGAACCATCTCAATATGAAAATATAGAATATATGTCTTCTCAAGAGTTGAATCCAATGATATCATGTAAAACATTGGCCGGAATTAGCACTCCTCAAACCCTCAAGATCGAATTATATATCAAAAAGAAAAAGGTAATAGTCCTAATTGATTCTGGTAGTACTCATAATTTCATTCACTATAAATTAGCCAAAGATCTCAATTTCTTTATATATCCAGTGCCAATGTTTCAATTAATGATTGAAAATGGAGGAACTATCAATTTCTCAGGAAAATGTCATAAGATCAATATTACTATGAGGGAATATGTAATGAATAGTCCAATAATTTCTATACCCATGGGTGGTGCTGATCTGAACCCAGGAGTGATAAGTTTGCAATAATTGGTTGATTATGTCACTCCTTCAAAAGGGTTAGTAATAGATCATTTTACTTTAACGATTGCAATTAAAGGTAAATTTGAATTCTAATAAGATTGAATCCAAAGTGAATAAAACCTCTTTAGTCTTGTTTATGTGCAATATATCATGCTTGATTTTAACATCCTATGTGTGGAAATTCATGGAAAAACAACATAAGAACATAATACAGATAATGGATAAGACACTTGATAATGAAGTTCACCCTTGTAGTGGGCTACCTCTCCAGGTCATGCTCCAAAGCCTGGCCGCTTTATTCTTCTCGATGTAATGATGTCTCTCCTTTAGAAGTTGTAAGGCCAAAGTCCCTCTTCAGTGACAACAAAAAGAGATCGGAATGTGATCATGAATGTATCAACTTCACAAGTTCTACTCATGAGGCATCCATGATGCTAACATGGTCATCATTCCCACATACTCAATACATAAAAAGATGAAGAATAAAGTATGACCCCCATCAACATGGATCCATCAAAAGCCTTAGATCTGCTGCTCAGATCCAAGCATAAATATGCAACCCATACAAAAGATATTGAAACCACGAGAATCGGAACTGATTCGTTGGCCACTTATCATGCAAGTGCCACAATTCCTCTGTCACATATAACTGATTGATTTGATGTGAAAGAAGATAAGAAACAAAAAGATAGAAGGAATAAGCTGATCTTGTTGCCTTTTTGCAGCTTCTCCCTACTCCTTCAGACCTATAACACGAATGCTATGCTGCAACATTTAATGAAAAAACAACATAATGAAAAGCATGCTTAAATTGGCTTCTCCATCAATTAGCTTGCTGATCAGAAGCTCTGTTGCAAAAACTAACCTTGTCATTGAATTCGCGTCACCGAATCACCTAAAAATGACTGTCAAATCATCTCCATCCGAGTCAAACACTTTCAGGCCCAAGAGAGCTACTGCCTCGATTACTATGCCACTGCATCTGCAATAAATGACTCATTCTAGAATTAAGCTTCTGAATTTTTTCTTAGATCAGGAAACTAACATCACCACTGCATTCGTGGAATCATTTTACCTAGAAATGACTGTCTCCATGCCTCGATTCGAGTCAGGCACTTTTTGGACCCAAGAGGCAACCTTGCCTCGATTTGCATGAAAAAATCTATACAGTCCATATGGATTCATACCAGGTCGTACATTATGTACCAGTCCATACAGGCCATGCAATGGTGTGTTATTTTCTGAATGCACATGTTGTTCACTTGAACCGAATGCCTACTTATATAATATTTCCGGGCAATTATACCATAATGAGGTCATTATCCTAATTGGTTGGCAAAGCTAAATTTAGGCACTTGGTTGGCGGAGGTCCCGGGGTCGAATCCCATGGACCTCCCCATTTTGGAAAATGGTTAAAACCATTTTGGCGCATTCCCTTGCTAAATTTAGAACTTAGTTAGTGAAGATTCTCGCGCACGCTAAATATAGCAAATACTCTATTTCTGGTGGTGAATTTGGCAGACTGTTGATAAACCGGTGAAACTGTTGCTATTTCTGGTGCATAGTTAGCGGATGGATAAAATGGTGGATTTTCCATATATAGAAGAATTGTCACCATATGTGCCGGAGTTCTATTTAATATATTTTTTTAAATATTTTTCCATGGGTCCTCATTGGGCATTTCAGGGGTGCCATGTGGCGCGTCCCCATTGTCCCACGTGGCAGCCTTTGATTCATCCACTTGGATGATGAAGTCATGATGGACACATGGAACCTTCTCAGTGGTGCCACATGGTGTTACCTGGGGGTGCCATGTGGTACTTTTTCACTAGTCCATGTGGCGCCCTGAAAACCCCAAATCTGAGTGACACGTGGCAGCCTTTGGTGTTGTCGTGTGGCATGATGACATCATTCTGATGTCATCATGACACATGTCATGCTATGTGATTTCCACATGGTCTGTATGGATTTTGACGTCATTTGTACAGATGGTGACGTCAGTAGTACATATGTTGACTCATCCCTGCTGACTGGGTTGGGTTGACTAGAACTTTGACCTCTTATAAATTTTGATCTGTAACTCCATTCGACGAGTCGTTTGCACCGTTGGAAATATTGTGATGCGTTCTTTGCGATAATTCCATTTTAATTGAGTTTTGGTAACTTTGATTTTTTCCCCTTTTCTTTCTATTGAAGCCATTCTGAGCCTCCTAGGACACTTTTGTGCATTTTGGGACACTTCTGAAACTTCTTTGATGTTCCCTAGATCCATATGGATCACGCCTCTGTTTTAGGATAAATTCGTGAGTGCAGACACAGACCAATCTCCCCATATCCACCTGGATCTGGAACAAACCGTGACAGAATACTACTCTTTCCCTAGATCTAGATATTGAATGAACTAAGAGAAATGGATGGTGGACATACCTTATGAACGCTCTCCTTTAATCTATGT
>ML777681.1:1311929-1336822 GCA_009831015.1 Picea engelmannii
AATCTGAAAGAGAAATATACAACCTGAGCCTTGATGTCGTAGATCTCCTTTCGATGGCTCCTAGCTCTGACACACACACTTGCTCATGCATGAAGAAGTTCAACCACATATGATTACTTGTTGTATCTTGCTGCTGTAGCTTCGATCCTCCATACAGTCTTGCACAAGTTCTCTAATCAATCTCTAGCTCACTTGCTTCTTCTTATTCTTATGCTTATGCTTAACCTTTTCCATAAGTAATCTCCTCAATATATAGGAAAAGATTGATTAGTTACTTGGATAGGGAATGATCCCAAGATATCTGGAAAGCCAGTATTTTTCCAACCATTCGAACTCCAACTCACCCTTCTAGAAGATTCCTTCTAGAAGGATCGAGAACTTATTCATTTTCTTTTGTTAGAAACATGTCCACACCTTAACCATTAACACAGTGCGGAAAGTCCGCAATCAGACTGAATGCAGAATGCGGAAATTAAGGATTCCCGCAGGAGAGTATATATGCAGCCTGTGGACTACTTTCAAAATATGATTTTTGAGAAAATGACAAGTGTAACCTTCTTCAGAAAAAAGTTCTTAATGAAGAGTTTGATCTTCTATTATCATGACATAATCATAATATCATCTCGATAACCAAAAATGTGGATAACAGCCTCCCAATGAAAAATATGTTTGGTCCCCAAAATTCATTACATTAAATTTCATGTCCATTGGACTTACAATAAGAAACCCTTACACAAACTACCTCACAAGGCCTAACAATATCAACATGTTCCATAAAAAAAATAAGTGATATCAACAATTACCACTTTTACACAATACCCTTCTATGGGGTCTGCATCACAACATGTGATTTACAAATATGGCCACTCTCGACTAACTCAAAATGATTTTCCCCATTTGTTCAACCATTTTTCCGAACATGTCCTCTTTACTGAGCTATCCTTTCTCTGGTAGTTGGTCTTCTCCTGGTGGTGGATTTTCCTGCAACACTTTCTGACTGGATGTCTCCCTCGGAGGTGACTTCCTGGTCTTCTTGTCCCTCTTTGGACATAGATCTGGATGTAAATCCCAACAAGTGGCCTCATGATGTCAATCTCTGCTACAATGGTTGCAATAGCCTTTATCCTTCATAGGTGCATTCCCCCTGCTCTTTTCTGTGTGTGGAAAGAAATCTGCCATCCTTGTCCTTCTCCTGGTTTCCATAACCTTCCTGCACAAGGATTTTCTCTTCCAACACTGGGACACTGCATTGTTAATCAATCCACAAAAAGTGCATGGTCTTCGATGCCAAAAGCTTTGTTTTATATGATTAACATGCTTATAATCAAATGGCATTTTAGAGTTTCAAGATTTCTTATACCTCAGTGAGTTTCCTCTGGAGTCAGAATGGAAAGAAGAGTTGGTCTCAACTCTTTCATTGTGATGCTCATCTCTCCCTGGAGATGTCTCGAATCCTTGATCATGATAAGTTGTGCTCTCGACCTGCACTGAATCAATTTCATCTCTTGATGAACTGTTGACCTCTGGAGTCTCAGTGACTATCCTGGAGTCTTCTTCCAGAATGGTTTTGGATATTTCTCCAACATCCTTTGGAACATATCCTATCTCGGCATATCGAGGCCAAACCATTGCCTCGATGGGATCGACAATACCTTGGCCATTGGCTCCAAGGCCTCCTCCTTCATATCCCATTTTTCTCATCAACTTTAAGCTGATGCAAGAAGCATGTTGTTCAAGGATTTTCAAATAATCATCAACATTATTCAAGAAATAAACTATACATGGTTTATTTACCTCCACCTCAATCTGGGACGTTTGGTCTACTTCTTGAGATGTGTTCAGTTGTTCCCGGTGAGAAGGATTAGTGGAAGATGCTTATAGGAATCCTACTTGGTTTCTAGATGCATGAAGCTCATCTTCATTTCTTTGACAAAGTGTGCATGCATTTTCACTATCTTGCTTGCACCCATAACTAGTGAAGTTTCCATGGTCACAAGATGGTCTTATCACCATCTCATTTGTAGAGCCTTCCTTTGTCTGCATCTTCTTGGCTTGCAACTGCTCTTGCAACCTTTGGTTCTCTTATTCTGCAACATGCAACAATGTCTTCAATCCATAATTCTCTGCTTGAAGAATTTGGTTGAGCTCTTGAAGCTCATCGAACCATGATTGTTTTGGTGACCTTGCCATCCTTAGCTTCAACACCTGCAATCAGAATCAAGCCTACTCTGATACCACATGATCTGAACTCGGGAGAAATAAGTTTCCAATAATTGGTTTCTTATTTCACTCCTTCAAAAGGTTTAGTAATAGATCATTTTACTTGAATGATTGCAATTAAAGGTAAAGTTGAAGTCTAATAAGCTTGAATCCAAAGTGAATGAAACCTCTTTAGTCTTGCTTATGTGCAATATATCATGCTTTCTTTTAACATCCTATGTGCGGAAATTCATGGAAAAACAACATAAGAACATAATACACATAATGGATAAGACACTTCACTTGATAACAGAGTTCACCCTTGCAGTGGGATACCTCTCTGGGTCATGCTCCAAAGCCTAACCACTTTATTCTTCTCGATGTAATGATGTCTCTCCTTTACAAGGTGTAAGGAAAAAGTCCCTCTTCGGTGACGACAACAAGAGATCAGAATGTGATCAGGAATGTATCAGCTTCACAAGTTCTACTCATGAGGCATCCATGATGTTGACATGGACATCATTCCCACATACTCAATATATAAAAATATCAAGAATAAAGTATGACCCCCATCAACATGGAGCCATCAAAAGCCTTAGATCTGTTGCTCAGATCCAAGCATAAATATGCAGCCCATACAAAAGATCTTGAAACCATGAGAATCAGAACTTCTTTGTTGGCCACTTATCATGCAAGTGCCACAATTCCTCTGTCACATATAACTGATTGATTTGATGTGAAATAAGATAAGAAACAAATAGATAGAAGGAATAAGCTGATATTGCTACCTTGTTGCAGATTCTCTCTTCTCGTTCAGACCTATAACACGCATGCTATGCTCCAACATTTAATGACAAAAAAACATAATGAAAAGCATGTTTACATTGTCTTCTCCAGCACTTAGCTTGTGGATCGGAAGCTTTGCTGCAAAAACTGACCTCATCATTGAATTCGCATCACTGAATTACCTAAAAATGACTATCAAATCATCTTCATCCGAGTCAGACACTTTCAAGCCCAAGAGAATTGTTTCCTCAGTTACCATGCCACTGCATCTGCAATAAATGACTCATTCTAGAATTAAGTTGCTGAAGTTTTTCTCAGATCAGGAAACTAACATCACCACTGTGTTTGTGCCATCATTTTACCTAGAAATGACTATCTCCACGCCTCGATCCGAGTCAGGCACTTTCTGGACCCAAGTGACAACCTTGCCTCGATTTGCATGCCAAAATCCATACAATCCGTACAGATTCATACTAGGTTGTGCGGGCCATTCACTGGTGTGTTCTGCTCTAAATGCACACGCTGTTGAACTTGAACCAGATGCCTTCTTATATAATATTTCCGGGCAGTTATACCATAATGAGGTCGTTAGCCTAATTGGTTGGCGGAGATAAATTTAGGCACTTGGTTGGCGGAGGTCCCGGGGTCGAATCCCACGGGCCTCCCCATTTTTGCGAATTTTTAAAACCATTTTGACACATTCCTTCGCTAAATTTAGAACTTAGTTAGCAGAGATTCTGGCGCACGCTAAATATAGCGGATACTCTATTTTCGAGGACGAATTTGGTGCACTATTGCGAAACGGATGAAACCGCTGCTATTTCTCACACATAGTTAGTGGATGGATAAAATGGCAGATCTTCCATATATAGAATAACTACTGGCATATGTGCTAGAGTTCTGTTTAATATATTTTTTTAAATGTTTTTCCACGGGCCTTCATTGGGCATTTCGGGGGTGCCACGTGGTGCATCCCCATTGTCCCACTTGGAAGCCTCTGATTCATCCACTTGGATGATGAAATCATGCTAGACACTTGGCACCTTCTAGGTGGTGCCACATGGCATCACTTCAGGGTGCTACGTGGCACTTTTTCACTCTTCCACGTGGCACCCTGAAAACCCCAAATCTGAGTGACATGTGGCAGCCTTTGGTGCTGCCACATGGCATGATGACATCATTCTGATGTCATCATGGTATGTTTCATGCTATGTGATTTCCATGTGGTCTGTACAGGTGCTAACGTCAACAGTACATATGTTGACGCATCCCTGTTGATTAGGCTGGGTTGACCAGAATTTTGACCGCTTATAACTTTTGATTCATAACTTCGTTTGATGAGCAGTTTGCGCCGTTGGAAATATTGCGATGTGCTTGTCGCGATAATTCCATTTTTATTGAGTTTCAGGAACTTTGTTTTTTTCCCTTTTTCTATCTACTGAGGCCATTCCGAGACTCATAGGACACTTTTGTGCATTCTGGGACACTTTTGAAACTTCTTTGATGTTCCCTAGATCCATCCGGATCACGCCTCCCAATTGAAAAGAATTTTGGTCCCCAAAATTCATTACATTAAGTTTCATGTCCATTGGAATTACAATAAGAAACCCTTACCCAAACCCTTACAGATTCGTACCAGTCCATACATTCCATACCAGGATATACGGGCCATGCACCGGTGTGTTCTTCTCCGAATGCACACGCTGTTGAACTTGAACTAGATGCCTGCTTATATAATATTTCCGGGAAGTCATACCATAATGAGGTTGTTAGCCTAATTGGTTGGCGGAGCTAAATTTAGGCACTTGGTTGGCAGATTTTCCCATGGTCGAATCCCATGGGCCTCCCCATTTTGGTGAATGGTTAAAACCGTTTTGGCGCACGCCCTTGCTAAATTTAGAACTTAGTTAGCGAAGATTCTGGCACATGCTAAATATAGCGGATACTCTATTTCTTGCGGTGAATTTGGCGGACTATTGCTAAAACAACGGAACTTCTTCTATTTCTAGTGCACAGTTAGTGGATGGATAAAATGGCATATCTTCCATATATAGCAGAACTGCCACGATATGTGGTAGAGTTCTGTTTAATATATTTTTTTAAATATTTTTCCACGGGCCCTCATTGGGCATTTTGGGGGTGCCACTTGGCATGTCCTCATTGGGCCACATGGTATCCTCTGATTCATCCACTTGGATGATGACATCATGATGGACACATGGCACCTTCTGGGTGGTTCCATGTGGCATCACCTGGGGGTGCCATGTGGCACTTTTTCACTGGTCCACGTGGTGCCCAAAAACCCCAAATCTGAGTGACACATGGCAGCCTCTGGTGTTGCCACGTGGCATGATGATGTCATGTTGATGTCATCATGACACATGTCACACTCTATATGGATGCTAACGTCAGTAGTACGGATGTTGACTCATCCCTGTTGACTGGGCTGGGTTGACTAGAACTTTGACTGCTTATAACTTTTGATCTGTAACTCTGTTTGACGAGCCATTTGCGCCATTGGAAAGCTTGCAAAGAGATGTTCATGATCTTTCCATTTTAGTTGAGATTTGGGAACTTTTATTTTTGCCCATTTTTTGTCTACTGAAGCCATTCCGAGCCTCCTAGAACACTTCTTTGCATTCTGGGACACTTCTGAAACTTATTTGATGTTCCCTAGATCCATTGCGATCAAGTGATAATGTCATACTAGGAGTCCAATGGTTACAATGATTGGGAATAGTGGATTTTAATTTTCAAGAACTTGTCATGAAATTTTCATTGGAAGGAAAGGAAATTGAGTTAAGGGGTATCAAAGGGAAACCCAATAAGGTGATAATATCTAATGGAATGAAACAATTATTGAAAAAGGGGCTTCAAGGTGTAATTGTACAACTATGCTTACTATGTGTTCAAACATCTAAGTCATCTATTTCCCTATATCTCCAAGGGATCATTGATCAACATTCCAAAGTATTTGAAGATATTCCCAGAGGTCTTCCACCCACTAGAAATCATGATCATGCTATTCACCTAATTCCTAGGATTGTTCCTCCTAAAATTAGGCCTTACATATACCCTTATGCCTAGAAGAGTGAAATTGAGTGTATGGTTGAAGAAATGTTATAGTTTGGAATTATAAGACCTAGCCAAAGTTCTTACCTTGCACCGGTGGTAATGGTACTTGAGAAAGAGGGCTCATGGCGCATGTGTCCATATTATAGAGAGATCAACAAGATCACTATTAAAGATAAGTTTCCCATTCCTATCATTGATGAATTGTTAGATGAACTACATGGAGAAATCTATTTCACAAAGTTGGATCTTCGTTCAAGGTATCATTAGATTATAATGAAGGAACTAGATATCCCTAAAACAACATTCCAAACTCATGAAGACCATTATGAATTTTTGGTCATGCCTTGTGGCCTTATGAATGTACCTTCCACATTCCAAGTGTTGATGAATTCCATTTTTAATCCCTTCCTTCAAAAATTTGTTTTAGTATTTTTTGATGATATACTAATCTATAGCAAGTCTTGGGAGTATCATGTTTGACATGTTGAAAAGGTGCTATAACTAATAAAGGAGAAAAAACTATATTCCAAACCATCCAAATGTTTCTTTGGGGTGAAGGACATAGAGTATTTGAGTCATATTGTATCTCATGAACGTGTCAAGGTAGAACCTAACAATATTAAGGCCATGATGGACTGTCTAATTCCCAAAACATTGAAGAATATTGGAGGATTTTTGGGTATGAAAGGTTACTACCACAAATTTGTTTGGAACTATGTAAGAATCACAACACCTTTAATGACAATAACTGAGAAGGATGCATTCTCATGGACTCCAGAGGCAACTCAAGCTTTTAAACAACTTAAAGAGGCGATGTGAAAAACTCCTATTTTGACCACACCAGACTTCAAAAAAACCTTTATTGTGGAATGTGATGCCTCGGGAAATGGCATTGGTGTTGTTCTAATGCAATAAGGAAGGCCCCTTGATTTTTAAAGTTGGCCACTCAAGGGAAATGATTCACACAAACCCATTTATGAGAAGAAAATTATGGAAATATTATATGCATTGAAGAAATGGTGACCTTACCTAATAGGTAGGAACTTCAAGTTCAAAACAGATCATGATAGTATTAAATACTTCTTGGAACAAACACTATATTCAGAAGAACAACAAAAATGGGTGACCAAGTTGTTGGGTTATGATTTTGAAATCATCTAAAAAAAAGGGAAGAAAAATGTTGTGGCAGATGCACTCTCAAGAAATGATGAAGATGTTGAGGCCTTTCTCTATGCTATCTCGATCCTCCAGCCCGATTGGATAATATAAGTGAGGGATGAATGGAAGAAAGAAGAAAATGTGTGGACTCTCATTTAAAGGTTGTAGCAGGATTACAGTGCATTAGATACATTTACATGAAAAAATGATTCACTATGGTACAAAGATCGCTTATATTTATGTAAGAACTCCCAACTCAAACAAAAGGTACTCTTGGAATTGCACACCTCTCATGTAGGAGGGAAATAGGTATTTTTGAAAACCTACCATAGGGTCGATAAAGAATTTTTGGGATGGACTTAAAACTAATGTTCAAAGGCTTGTGGAAGAATGTTTGGTTTTCCAAAAAAATAAGGTGGAAACTATTAGCAGTGTTCAGCTGATAGAAAAGCGACAGAGGTAACTATTTCAACCAACTTTAGAGATGAGCACTAGCCTTCTTAAATTAGAGAGGGCTCTCTCATGTCACTTGATATTTCTTTGGAAATCAGTGGCTAGATTTAGTTTGTTTTAGGGGTTTTTTATAAAGTTATTGGAAAGGAAGGGGAGGGACACTTAGGTCTATGGAGTTGAAATTCTGAAAGTGAATGAAAAGAATGATTGACCGGTAGAACTCTCAAGAGGATAAAGTCTAAATGAGGTGATGAATCTGAGTTGTAAAATGTATTCAAGCAGGGTATAAGAGGAAGGATAAAACAAATAACTACATCAGAGCATTACTGAAATGAATTCTAAATTAGTTAAGAAGAAATACACACAGTTTAAATTGCTTAAGCCGAGAGCATCATAAGATGAATTTTGATCTTTTAACTATCCAATTTATACAGAAGACAATGAAAATGGAATTAAGAACACATGAAATACATACAATGAAAGGATACAAAACTCATATCACCACCATTAGAATATTTTCGTATATACTTCAAAAGATTCTACATTTGTATTCAATTCAACTCCAAAAAATTACAATAGAGTTCAGAAAACAACTAAAGGTTCCCTTGCACTTCTGCCAACATTAATACATTAAAAAATTCTATCATTTATACAACTAAAGTTTCTTTCAATTAGAAACCGATTACAATAGCTGAACAAAAACGTTTCAGCTTCTAAAACCGACTATAATAATTTCAACTGACAGTCTTGCTATGCGAACTGATTTACAATGACTAATAAAAAACACTTCGTAAACTAATGACTGATTTCTCTGACTACTCGACTTTTTTCTTCTCCATTTGTCTCACTTTGGTCCTATGTTGGACTCACAAATTTGGTGACACTTGGAGGCTATTTGCTAGTCCCTGGAAAACTGCATTTTTTCCTTCCTAGCCGCACAATCTCTTTCCACTGCAAGTCACAAGGGAGCTCATAGTCCATCATTTCTTTGATCAGAATATCTAGGTCAATGAAAGAGGCATAAGTGATGGCTAGAAGTATGATATTCACTGTCTTGAACTTATTTAGGATCTCAAAATTTGTGGTTAAGTACTCCACCAGGTTTGTCCCCTTCATGTTTTCCTCCAGGCTTTCATACTTGGAGTGATCCATTCTACATTGGGCGAGCTAAGAGTTGTACTCCTCCTAATCATACAATTTCCCTTTGCCATCCCAAAATGATCGGAGGCCTTTGATGAAAAACTCTTCAAACTGATATTTGAATTCATGTATGCTCTGCTCCATCTGCATGGCCTTAGTCTGGACTGATTTAAGCATGTTATGCTTGGAAATAACTCTTCTAGCCCAAATGATCAATATGGTCCTGTCTTTGACCCCAATGGTCTGAAGTTCAACAGTGGGAATGGAATTCAACACATTTATAGCATTATGGGACCACTCTGAGGGTTTCTTTTCCAGTGTTTCACTCACAACAATGCATTTGCTTCTGGCTGTGATGGCCATCCTATCTTTCTCATCGATGAAATTTAAGTATACCCTGAACTTAGTAACTTCAGCAGCAATAGAGTCCTAGATGACGTGTTTTTCCCCCTGCAACAGTCCTTTTCCTTTCAACCTTGTCTTCAACTTGTCTACTCTTTCCTGTAAAGATTGATTTTCTTTCTGGAACTAGGCCATCTTCTCATCCTTTATTCTTATTTCTTGCTGCATCTTTTCTATGTCTCCCTTAAGGCTCTTAATTTCTTATGACTTCGAGATAAATTGGGAAATATCCTGAACCAATACATCGGTGTTTTGCTCAGTTTATGTTGTAGAATGTGCAACAACAACCATGTCTGATGGTCCTATCTGTCCTTGTGACCAGTTCACCTTTTCCTTCTCTAGCTACAACACATTGGCCTTGTAATTCAATGTTTCTTATCAAAATTTCTCTTTCTCTTGCTTTAAAGAAACCATCTATGTTGTTTGTGGATACTATGTGGTAGACATATTTATCCTTTTATTCATTCTTTGAATCATATTTTCTTTCTCTTCTAAGGAATCTTTTACCCCCTGAGGGCCTTCATAATCTAATATCTTGACTTGAGTCTACCAAGCTCTGTTGGATTCTTTCTCTTGTCTCAACTATCCCTCCAACTTAAGTGCATGAGTTGTCAACCTTGAAACCTTTAAGCTTAGACCCAGGTATTTTGAATCTAGCATGTCACTGGTATTTTGTGGAATGTCACCTTGTATGGGGCACTGATGTTTTCATAATGTAGCTTGACCTCAGACACTTTATCCTCATCTACAATTTCTATGTTGAGTGTCCTCTTCTCTATATCTTTGAATGAGAACAGAGAAGACCTATGTTGAGAAATATTTTCCACCTCAGGTATCAACTCCTTTATTTTTCTCATGGCTAAGTTTCCTTTCATAGCATATTGCTTTGCTAAATATTCTTTAGATTGGTATACTGCTTGAGGTGCTTTATCAAAAATGTGTTTTTTTCTACTGAAATCTATTGTGATTCTTTCACTTCGGGGCATGTTTCTTTTACCAGCTTATTCCTTGTTGGTGCCAATGTCCACCAAATTTATACTTACTTGCTCCTTAGGCTCTTCTTCCTCCAGATCTGCTATCTTTGGATTTTTTTTTATCTTTATCTTCTTGGGAGAAGTCTGTTGATTACTAGTGCCTACGCCCTCCGAATTGCTTCTCTTGGTGTAGACAGTTACTCTGGGAACTTGGAATGTCAGCTTCTGAGGTGTCTCCTATGTCTAAGTCTGTTGTAGGGTTTGCCCCACTTTTTGTGTTTAAGCATGCTACAATATGGCTTCTATACCAACACAAGTTTCCAAATTAGTCAACTTGTCAAAACCTTCAACATACTCATGTTCATAAGGGCCCTATTTGATCATTAATCTTCTTTTAGATATGACCTGATGTGGCTCATATATTGTCCCTTGTAGTTGTGCAAATCCAAAATCCTTGTGTTTGGCCTGGATCTGGGATAAGAAATATCTAGTCTTCACAATGAATGGTCCTATAATGAAAGGAAATTTCAGGTTGGACACCTTTTGCATTTTTAGGAAATGTTATGTCTCTAAGATGATTCTTTTCTTGATGAAATCTAGGTAAAAGACTCTGGGTATCAGAAATATAGGGAGAAGATAAGGTGCCTCTTGACAACCATATACCCAAATTACCACAGAATGCATGAACAACACCCAATATCCTACTTTGTTTTATGAATTTGGCTGTAAGTAGCTTTTCATGTCCTCTGGGACTCTTGGAAGGCTGGTTTTCAAGATCAATCTGTAAACTCTAGACATGATCTTATTTATAAAAATGAGTATTGTGATTCTTTTGCATTCCGTGGAGATGAACGTTGCTTCAGGGAACTCTTTCTTCTTTATCTCCATGAACATTTTCAACAAGTATGTGTAATACCTGAAGTGCCTTAGTGATTGGAAGTTCACTATCTGTTTGTGTACATTATCATCTATGAATTTATCAAAACTGATATTGACTGATTGACTGAAAAAAGGTTAACAAAAAACCTAACATGACCTCAACTACATATTTGTCATTATCTAGACATAAAATATGACTGAGTATGGAATAGGCCCACTAGATATCGATAACCATGGCATTTACATTCATTGGCAGGGACAGACTCTCAGAACACTACTCTATTTTGACAATTGTCTGCAAAAATAGGTTTTTGACCTTGGGGGGACATTCCCTATAAGTTGTAACTAGATTTTCTTCATCGAAGGGTTCATACGTTGTAGAAGGGGACTTTGGTATGTTGAGGGAATATTGAACAGATGGGGAATCTATTCTACATAGGACCTTTGACCATAACCTATTTAAAACGACCCTCTCTTCCTGTGAGTATTGTTTAGCACACCAACCTACAAATTCTGGGAAAGGGAATGCGACTTCAAAGGAGTAAGGGACTATGGAGGCTTGGACTATTTTTAGAAAGGTTATTTGTCTTCCTACATCATCTAACAAATTGCCTCTTGACACAGAGACAGGTGAGACGATTATTTTAGTGTCAAACACATCAGAGTCTATGTTGATTAGGGCTTCTTCGCTTGGCAGGGGATATTGCTCTGTTGCGGACAAAAAGACAAGATCCATGGTGATGATGAAAAATACCTGTGAATGAGTGGATGATGTGTGAATTTGGTGCACTATTGATCTTAGGTTTGACTGGAGCGGTCGCGCCACTTTTAATGTTCAAATGATTTGAAAAAGAATAAAAAATGACAAGGGTCCCCCCCCCTTATATACGCTTCCCAATATTGGGGATGAGGCAAAGAAGTTTGGGGTAGACTGGTTTTCACCTCGATATGCATCTGGTGGTACCATGTGGCCCCGAGATGAAACTATGGTATTTTCATCGGCCCACTTTCAAATAATTAATCTTCATGCTAATTTTCCACCCGATATGGCCTCTGACCATTGATCTATGATGCCTGAGATCTGTGGCCTGTCGAGTCTCATCAACCCCACGCCCCTTCTATATTTATCCTTATTCCACTAGAGGTGCCCCCATACTCTAGTTTATCGTGTCTCTACACTGGTTTATCCCTTCACTAAGTTCTAAGACTTGGATTCCATCAAGAATTTGTTATGGTGATTACATGGGATCCAATTGGGGATGCTATCCTCCCTGTGAGGTAGTAAAGAGCGGTGGTCCAAGTGCCTAACCATTGAGATGTGATTTATTCCTGTAATCTAAAATTACTAACCTTTATTCAAAAACTCAAAATCGACCTAGCATAGCTCAGGGCCTTCACCTCGGGCTTCAACTATGCTTCCTTTATTTCAATTTCTTCATGCAAAAAGAAAAAAATGAAAAATGATTATGTACAATGAATGGAAGGGGTGATGATTGTTTAAACAATATAACATTTGAGGAAACTACCATTCACAGGCCCTGCTCCAACGTTGTATCCATTACTCTCTTATAAAAGGTAGCATTATTTCCATGGTATGCTGCAATATTGAACGGTCCCAACCATATATGGTTAAACTTCCCATGCTTTCCCTTATCTTCATTTCTGGCATCCCATCTTAATACCTAGTCTCCCGTTTTGAATTCATCCTCCTTGGTATTCCTATCAAAATCCTTCTTGATCTTATCTTGTTTTAGCTGAGCATTGTTGAAAGTCTTTTCCCTGGTTTTTTGGACACTGATTAGTTCATCCTTTCTTCTTTGAGTGGCATCTGTTTCTGCATCATGTTCCTGTAACAACCTCATCACTGGTAATCCAAATGCAGTAGAAAAAATAGCCTATGTGCCATAAACAATCTGGAAAGGTGAGATGGTGATAGATCTATTTAGGGTGATTCTGTTGGCCCACAGTGCATGGATGAGATTTTTGTGCCAAGCCTTTTTGTTATCTTGCAACAGTTTCTTGATAATTCTGATTAAGATTTTATTTGAAGACTCAGCCAACCCATTTCCTTGGGGGTAATAATATGTAGAAGGGCCAAGGATGATATTGTAATCACTGCAATTTTTTTCTATTTTCTTGGACTTGAAATATGTTGCATTATCTGTTATGATCTTGATTGGGCATCCAAACCTGGACAAAATATTGTCTTCTAAAAACTGGATGATAATAACATCTGTTGCCTGTCTGGTGGGAACTGCCTCAATCCACTTAGTGAATTAATATGTTGTTGTTAGAATCCACTTGTGTTGAGTTGATGATTGTGGATATATTTCTCCTATAAAATCAAGGCCCCACTGTTTGAAAGGTGCTTCAACAGAGATGGGTTTCAAGCCAAGAGGCTGCAATTTTGTTTTCCCATAAAAAAATTGGCATTCATGACATCTTGAAACCTCTTTATAGACATTAGAAAAAATGCTAGGCCAATAGAACCCAACCCTCAAAATCTTGTGCACAGTGGTTTTCCAATAATGGTGCCCTCCAGAGTTACCCTTTTGAAATTATTTGATGGTATTCTCAGTGTCTTCTTCCAACAAATAGCGCAACAAAATTCCCCCTGGATCCTTCCAATATAGAGATTGATTTACTATACAAAACTTTGTTGCTTTCATTTTTAAGAATCTGGCCTTTGTTTTACTCAATTTAGGAGGAGCCTTCAAATTTCTCAATATATAAATGATATCTTCATACCATGAAGAGTCAAAGAATTTTTGGGCTATCTGAGGAGTTCTCTCTTCCTCTACACCTGTTGAAAAATCAGCCATGAAATGTATTCTTAAGAGTTCACAATTGTTTTGTGTCATCATCTTCGCTATTCCCTATCCCTTAATCAACTTGGTGGGTTTGATCTCAAAGTCATATTCTAACAGTACTGTTATCCATTTACCCCTCTTTCCTTCAGGATCAGGCTGGGTTCAGATGTCTTTCACAAAACTACTGGCCACATAAGAAGTAGTATGGGAATGAAATATGTAAACTATGAATTATTTCAAGGGCTTGACTAGTGCATATGCTTGCTTCTCCATGATATCATACTTCAAAGGGGCATCCCTCAATGTCTTGCTGTAATATGCTATGGGATTCTCAAAATGATGCTCATCTTTCTGTAAAAAAACACCAGCAATTGTGTGCTCCAAGGAAAAAGAGAACAATATGAAGTCCTTTTCAAAATTAGGGATGGCTAGTACTAGAGCCTTGATCAATAACACTTTGATATCTTCAAAGGATTTCCTGGCTTCAGGGGACTACTTTATTTCATTTCCTTTCTTGATCATGTCGGTAATATACTTTATGATTTCAAACAATTTAGGGATAAACCTTCTCAAAAAATTCACTTTTCCCAGGAAAGATTGTACCTATTTTTTACTTCTGGGTATGCCAATTTTTAAGATTCCCTCAACTCTATTGGGATCTACCTTTGTTCCCTCTACAACTTTCCTTCTTCCATAGAGAAATTTGACTTCTTAGAGTTCAACGAGATTTTGAACTTTCTACACTTATGAAATTCCCTTCTTAGATGCTTGAGTTGTTCTTCATCTGAAACAGAATACACAGTGATATCATCAAGGTATATAACAATGAATTTTTCCTTTTCATCAGCAAAACATATGTCCATATCTCTTTGAAATGTTTCCCCTACATTCATGAGCCCAAAAGGCATCTTGACATACATGAATGTTCCCCAAGGAGTTGTGAATGTTGTCTTTTCCTGATCATCAGGGTGCACCATAATCTGATTATATCCAAAGAAGCCATCCCACATTGACATTTTATGAGAACCCACCACTTTATATAAAATGTGATCCATCTTAGGAAGTGGGTAGTTTTCCTTTAGAGATACTCTGTTTAGATTTATGAAATCCACACACAACCTGATTTCTCCACTCTTTTTTCTGACTGGCGCCATATTTTCCACCCATTTAGAAAACCTGAGGGATACTAATATCTTGGCTTCAAATATCATCTTTACCTCTTTCTCAATCAAGCTCAGTAGCAAAGGGTTTATCCTTCTTAATTTCGGTTTGAAAGGTTTGTGATATTATTTGATTGGGATCACATGCTGAATTATATTGGTGTCATAAACTTTTAGGTCTTCATAGCTCCAGGAAAAAACATCAGGGAACTCTTTCATTAATTTGATATATTTCTCCTTGACTTCAAGGTTGAGTGTTCTGGACAAATTAATGATCTTGGGATCTTCCTGAGTCCAAATATTGTAATCTTCTACATCCCCTTCATTTACTTTGATTTTTGGACTTCTAGCAACATCATTGTTATCAAAGAGTTTATTCAATGGGACCAGACCCTTGGGAATGATGTTGCTCTTTAGATGAACTGTCTTTTCCTGCAATATTATTGTCGAAGTACCCATTCCTTGTGAAAGCAGTTGCATCTACCTCTTCATCACAGTATTCGTCATCAATGTTCATATTCTAAAATTCATTCTCCATCTTGAGGAATCTTTCTATTTGTTTGTCATCTTCAAAACCCTGCTATTACTTAATATTATCTGGTACTGCTAGGTTGTACTTGAAATCAACCTCATATTTTCTATTAAGGAAGATTGGAATTTTGAAAACCGTTGCTAAAGTAGCCAAGGCATCAACAATCTGATTCTACCCTCTTAGAATTACTGAAATATTATACTCTGGAAATTTCTCAAGGAGATCTAGCACTAGGTTCCTATATGCCTTCAGTGTGGGATGCTCTTATTGGTATATGTATTTGATTTGATTGATAATTAGCTCAGAGTCTCCATGTACAGGTATTTTGGCACCCAATTCTTTCAAAACCTTCAACCCCAATATTAATGCTTCATATTCGGCCATGTTATTCATGCACTCAAAAACAATTTTGTAAGAAAACAATTTTGAATTTCCTTTGGGGTAATTGATACATACGCCAACACATTCTCCCCCTCTGCAGGCAGCTCCAGCGAAGCTCATATTCCATATTTGATCTTCTGTGTTGTCCTGTTGCTCTAAAAAAATTTTAATCTGCTGATCAGATCTATATTTTTCATCCATATCAATTTCTGGTTCTTTCTCTTTAAAACACAGATCATTGAAGTATATAGAAGAACCCAACTTAGTTTCCACAGAGTAGATGGGATGATTATTTTTCTGTGACTTGTTGTTGACCATATATTTGAGAAAAACCTCTCTATACAACCTCCTATATTGACCAAATACAGGGATGATGGCATATGACATGTCCATCTGGAGATTTCCTTCAATTTTGCAGCCCACGACCTGGATAACATGCCAAAATTGGGAGGAATATCAGTAACCACTACATCCATGACCATATTTTTCACTGGGATTTCTGCTAAAGAAACCACCAGATATTTGATAAGACCTAGGCATGTCACCTTCCTTGAATCAAAAGAGAACAAGTCTTTGTAAGGCCTTGTGATGTCAAGGCCTAGTTGGTCCATGAACACCTTGGGAATTGGGTTATGATATGCTCCTGAATCCAACATGGTATTGTGCAGAGTCATATCATGGATTTTTAGGCTGACATAGAAAGTAGGAACATCTTCAGCATCACTATTTTCCTCCACTCGTGGGCCAAATAAGATGGTCGGGTGATCATCTTGTATGTTCAAAGTGTTAGAAGTTTGTCCCATCTTAAGAATCTTGATGATATGATTTCTATATTCACTGTTCTTGATCAATTCATTGAATGGTACAGAATTTTTAATCTTGGCCATCTCATTTTCAAAATTAAAGGAGGATGAGGTTTTCTCTACCTCTTTGGTGACTGCCTCTTTCCTTTCTTCTAGTATTTTCTTATGGGGCTCTTATTTATTCTTTCCTTTGTCTAAAACATATTTTGTAGAAGAGTCTTTTTGGGGCTGACTTGAAGAGGGTATGTTACTCTGAACTTCTTTGGTGGGTTTCCTTTTGCAGGATTTTCCTTTGGGGGGTTTTGAAGCACTTTCTAATTTCAAAGATTGTATTGTCTCTGGAATTGCATGATGGAAATCTGCAATCCTGTTTGGTAATATTCCCTTTCTACTGATAAACTTTCCTCCTCCTCTTGCATGAAGATCTCACTTGCATCTATGAAGTGGTCATGTTCTTCTTTAGTCAAAAACACCTATGTTTCTTCATCATCAGAGTAGTTCATGTTATCTTCAAAATATCCATCATAATTTTCATTTACATAATTATTATGAAAACGAGGCCTTATTTGTTGATCCCCTGATTTCCTTGATTAGGATGATTTCCCTGATTTCCCTGATTTCTCTGATCTCCTTGATTTCCTTGATTCCTCTTATTTCTTTGTTCTATTTGTTTGATTTGTGGGATTGTTGGTCTCCTCGGATTTCTAGGTGGACCATCAGCCTGTTCTCTAGGGTCAGGCCTATTATCTAAGGCTATTCTCTCCATCATTCTCTCCATGGTTCTCATCATTGTTTCAAACCTTTTTTCTGATGTTTGTGAGGTTGAGGGTTGTGTCTTATCTCGAGCTTTGTTCATGTCCCTGCCAAAGTTAGATTTGATCTTTCCTGAAGCCATTAGATTTACCTCAAATTCTATGGCATCAGTCATCATATCATCTAATGAAGAAGATTTCGTTCCCTTAATAAGAAAGAAAAATCACTTTCAAAGGAATCAACATATTTGAGTTGAGCAGATTTAGGGGGGGTGGGGTTTACCTCAGTAGGAATCAAATTATATACCTTTACAAATCTGGCTGGAAAATCCTACACTGTTTCATCAAATGATCTCCTCATGTTGTTATACTGAGTTAATATCTGAAGAGGGTTTTTCTTGTCACCCCATTTTGCAAGAAAGATGGTTTCAAAGGCCTCAAAATGTATGATACTAGCTGATGGAAGAGCTCTGAACCACTTCCTCAATTCTCCTGCAAGACTTTGTGAAAACATTCTCATTTTTGCATCTTCAAAATCTACTTCTTCCAAGTATGAAAAATAATTGAACCAGTCTAGATGTTTCTGGATTGACAGACTACCTTCATCATCATACAATTTGATCCTTAGATTATACTCTCGGGGTAAATCATGTATCTGAGAAGGAAGTAAAAGAGGAGAAAATCTAGCTTCCATGGCTATTGTGAGGGGCGGAAGAGGAAGTTGGTTCTGAGTATGAATCGTTGTAGGCTTCGCAGATGAAGCTAAAATTAAATCTTGGAACCTCCTTTCATCAAAGATGACCTCATTCAAACAAGATTTAGATTTAGTTCTGAATAGAGTTTGTTCAAATTTCACATCAAACTAAAGGTCTTCAATGCTTTTTACTCCATCTTTGGGCAAGGATAGATATCGTTCTAAGCGCAAAAATGGGCTATTTTGTCTTTCTTTTCTCTTCTGTACAAGCCTTTCAGGGTCAAACACAGGGATTGCAACTTTTGGGTCTGGGTTTCTCCTGGTGTGAATTCTCTTGGGAGCCAAGATTTCTAGCTCAAATTGCTTGGTACAACTGGCCTCTTGGTAATGGAGTCACCAGGGAAAAAATAATCTCAGCTAGTAAGGTATTTGATTCACTATCACCCTTAGGAATTAAAATTGAAGCTTTAAGTCACTCTCTTCCCAGGGAAGATTTCACTTTCGTTCCCCAGCAACAATGCCAGAATGTTAGGAATCTGTAAATTTTGTCCAGATGATAGACAAATGGCATAGGTAATTATTTCAACCAACTTTAGAACTAGCCACTAGCCTTCTCAAGTCAAAGAGGGCTCTCTCGTGTCACTTGATATTTCTTTGGAAATCAATGGCTAGATTTAGTTTGTTTTAGGGGTTTTTTATAAAGTTGTTGGAAAGGAAGGGGAGGGACACTTAGGGCTATGGATTTGAAATTCTAAAAGTGAATGAAAACAATGACTGGCCATAGAACTCTCCAGAGGATAAAGGATAAATGAGGCAATGAATCTGATTTTTAAAATGTATTCAAGCAGGGTGAAAGAGGAAGGAGAAAACAAATAACTACATTAGAGAATTACTTAAATGAATTCTGAATTAGTTAAGAATAAATACACACAGTTTAAATTGCTTAACCCAAGAGAATCATAAGATGAATTCTGATATTTTAACTATCCAATTTAAACAAAAGACAATGCAAATGGAATTAAGAACACATGAAATACATACAATGAAAGGAGACAAAACTCATATCACCACCATTAGAATATTTTCATAGAGACGTCAAAATCTTTTGCATATGTATTCAATTCAGCTCCAGAAAATTACAATAGAATTCAGAAAAAAGCTAAAGGTGCCCTTGCACTTCTCCCAACATTAATACATTCATAACTTCTATAATTTATACAACTAAAGTTTCTTTCAATTAGAAACCGATTGCAATAGTTGAACTGAAATGTTTCAGCTTCTAAAACTGGCTATAATAATTTCAACTGACAGTCTCAGTATGTGAACTGATTTACAATGATTAATAAAAAACGCTTTGTAAACTAATGACTGATTTCTCTGATTGCTCGACTTATGTCTTCTCCATTTGTCTCTCTTTGGTCCTCTATTGGACTCGCAAATTTGGTGACACTTGAAGGCTATTTGCTTGTCTCCAAAAAATTCATTTTGTCCTGCCTAGCCGCACTATCTCTTTCCACTGCAAGTCAGAAGGGATCTCGTAGTCCATAAATTCTTTGATCAAAATCTCCAAGTCAATGCAAGAGGCATAAGTCATGGTTGGCAGTCTAATCTTCACTGTATTGAACCGATTTAGGATCTCAAAATATATGGTTAAATACTCCACCAGGTTTTTCCCCTTCAAGTTTTCCTCCAAGCTTTCAAACTTGGAGTGATACATTCTGCATTGGGAAAGGTGAGAGTTGTACTCCTCTTGATCATACAATTTCCCTTTTCCATCCCAAAATGATGGGAGGCCTTTGACGAACAAATCTTAAAAAAGATATTTGAATTCATGTATGCTCTACTCCATCTACATGGCCTTGGTCTGGATTGATTTAAACAAGTTATTCTTGGAAATAACTCTCTTGGCCCAAATGATCAATGTGGTCCTTTCTTTGAACCCAATGGTCTGAAGTTCAGCAATGGGAATGGAATTCGGTAGATTTATAACATTTTGATCCCACTCTGAGGGTTTCTTTTCTAGTGTTTCACTTACAATAGTGCATCTGCTTCTAGCTGTGATGGCCATGTTATCTTTGTCGTCGATGAAATTTAAGTATACCTTGAACTTAGAAAATTCAACAGCAATATAGTCCTAGATGACATTTTTTCCCCCTGCAAAAGTCCTTTTCCTTTCAACATTGTCTTCAAATTGTCTACTCTTTCATGTAAAGATTGATTTTCTTTCTGGAACTGGGCCATTTTCTCATCCTTTATTATTATTTCTTGCTACAACTTTTCTATGTCTCCCTTAAGGCTCTTGATTTCTTCTGCCTTTAAGCTAACTTGGGACGTATCCTGAACCAATCCATGGATGCTTTGCTAGGTTTCTACAGTATAAGGTGAAACAACAACCATGTTTGATGCTCCTATCTATCCTTGTGACCAGTTCACCTTTTCCTTCTCCAACTGCAACACTTTGGCCTTGTAATTTAATGTTTCTTGTCAAAATGTCTCTTTCGCTTGTTCTAAAGCAACCATCTATGTTGTTTGTGGATTCTCTGTGGAAGACATCTTTAGCCTTTTCTTCATGATTTGAATCATCTTTTCTTTCTCTTCTAAGGAATCTTTTACCCCCTGAGGGCCTTCAGATTCTAATCTCTTGACTTGAGTCTACCAAGCTCTACTGGATGCTTTTTCTTTTCCCAAATGTCCCTCCAGCTTAAGTGCATTGTTTTTTAACCCTGAAACCTTTAAGCTCAGACCCAGGTAGTTTGATTACATCATGTCACTGGTGCTTCTGTGGAATTTCACCTTGTATGGGGAACTGATGTTTTCATAATGCATCTTGACCTGAGACACTTGATCCTCAACTACAATTTCTATGTTGAGTGTCTTGTTCTCTATATCTCTGTCTAAGAATAGAGAATACCTATGTTTAGAAATCTTTTCCACCTCAGGTATCAAATCCATTATTTCTCTCATGGCTAAGCTTCCTTTCACATCATATTTCTTTGTTAAATCTTCTTTATATTGGTAGACTGCTTGAGGTGCTTTATCAAAAATGTGTTTTTTTCTACTGAAATCTCTTGAGTTGCTTTCACTTTGGGGCATGCTTCTTTTACCAGCTTCTTCCTTTCTGGTTCCACTCTCCACCATATTCATACATACTTGCTCCTTAGGCTCTTATTCCTCCAGATCTACTATCTATTGAGATTGTTTGATCTTTACCTTCTTGGGAGTAGTCTATTGATTACTAGTGCCTAAGGAATCTGAACTGCTTCTCTTGGTGTAGACAGTTACTTTGGGAACTTCAAATATCAAATTCTGAGGGGTGTGTTGTGTCTAAGTCTATTTTATGGTTCGCCCCACTTGTTGTGTTTGAGAAAGCTACAAGATGGCTTCCATATAATCACAGGCTTCTGTTATCGCTCTGTAAATTCCCAGAGGTTGTCGGGAGGTAGAAGAAATTTATCAGAGGTAACTTTATCCAACCACTTTGAAACTGGGATCTAGCCCTTCCAGTTTCAAAGAGGGATCTCTCTGTAAGATTTAGATATGTTTCAGGTTTCAATTATTAGGCTAGTTAAATAAATAGTATTGTGTTTTTTTGTTTTATAAAATGGTTGAAATATTGCTTACGCATCCATTGGGATATGGGGTCTGTGCTAAGGTTCGAGATATGAGCACATATTTTTTTAGGTTTCATCACAGGGCATGATAATGCCAATGTTGGATCCTTGAGAATTTAAAGTGATGGATAGCAGAAATAGATGAGATGATCAACTACAACAAAGAATCATTGAAGAATTTATTTATCACAACATCAGAAGACAAACACTTAGATATTTAAAATCTAGAAACATAGTATACGAAGATAAATTCTACACCTTTAACTTATTTTAAATGATTAGATATAGAAAAAAATATTATAACGAAGATAAACCATTCAACGAAGAGGAGTAAACATCACCAACATAAAACACATAGGAATCCTTTGAATCATCCCTTTTATTACTGGTATATCTCTTCAAAAAGATTATAGTTTACATCTTGCTTGGGCGTAAAAATCAACTCTCAATACTTCAAATTTTGAAGTATTTATAGAAAGAAATTACAATTTGGTCCTATCATTAATGATCACGATGTGGCATAATCCAAATCTAACTACCTATATAAAAAAATACAGAATTGTAGGAAATGCTAATGATCTATCGAATTATTTGTGCTGATTTTGGGTAAGGTTGTTGGCGATTCATCAACTTGACTTTGACTGTTCCATGTGATGACCTGTACATCCACATCACCTTATAGTCGATCAAGTCACACAAGTCTTCCCACCTCTCCTGACTGGGAATAGTAACTTTGAGCAGCCTTCGGTATACCTCATATGTCTCTATGTACTTAGCGAAGGTGGGCTTGGCGATGAAAAGATACTTTATCTCTTCTTCAATACTCAGGTCTAATCTCAGAGTTTTGAAGAAATATTTTACCGTGATACTTCCCTGGATGCCTGCAAGCTTGGACCCATCCTTTTCCACTCTGAGGATCTTTTTCTTGTAGTCTGAGAAAGTGATTAGCTTTTTATTGAGCACAAATAAACTTGGAAGACCATTTTTTTGTAAAGAGTCGACTTTGCTAAAAAACCTTTGTACTGCAACATCCATGGTCTGAACACTCTCCTCGAGTTGTAGCATTAGCCCCCTCTTGGTCAAGAATTTATTGACTTTGAGAATATTTTTTGTCTTTTCCTCAATTTGCAAGGCTTCTAGCTCTTCCTTTGATTTAGAATTTAAGAATATGATTATCATGTTTTCCTCTGTAGGCATTTCTCCCAATTCACCATTTATCTTGTCGATGGCATATCTGGCTCTCTGCACTAGCTCATGTTGTTCAAACATAATTTGTATCAGGGGCCATATCTCTGTCACTGATTGACAGATGTCCATCCAAATATTTTCTTTAGCCTCTGACAGTGTCTTAGCCATGATTGTTTCCCTTTGTAGCTGCTACAGTTCCTATTTGAGCATCTCTGATTTATGCATCTCAGTGTTTTAGCTAGCCTGGAATGTGGATTTCATCTTTTGGAGATTTTGAATCTCTTGATGTAGTTTTATGATTTTTTCCCCTTGCAAAGTTATGTCTTCCATCGCTTTTGCCAATTTCTTTGTTGCATCTGCAACTGTCGCTAAGGTTGTTGGATTACTGAGGGGGGAGTGAAGCAGTAATAGCATAATTATAATCCTTTTTCTTCAAATTTTATATAAATATAGAATTATTATCCAATAATGAGTAGTAAGAAATAAACAATCACACACACATAGAGTACACCAGTGTTTTACGTGGAAACCTAGATCGGGAGAAAACCACAGAATGTTTTTTCTTATATGTCTTGAAGAATTACATTCATTGGAAGCACCAACTTCCTTTGTTTTCCAGCTACAATTGGAAGGAGGCTCCAACCCCCTAGTTTCTTAGGCTACAACCTGAGGGAATCATCAACTCCCCAATTCTCTGGCTACAACCAGAAGGAGGCTACAACCCCCAATGTTCTTTGGCTACAACTAGAAGGTGGCTACAACCACCTGTCCTTGTTAAGCCCTAATATTGGCTCATTACCCCTTAATTGGGGCATATTATATTAGTAATTTTATTTTATTTATGTTGGTTTTAGGCCATTAAGTGTAATTATACATCCTAGTCTCCTATATATACCAAGGAGACATTTTCATTTTGAATCATCTTGTACTAGAACATTTAAGTGGGGTAAAAGGAGGTTGCCCCCTCGAAGAGGCTTATTATCTAAAATTATATATTTTTCAAGGCGTTGAGTACTTTTCCTGAGGTTTTTCTATGCTATATGGATGTTTGGTTCTTAACATATGGTATCAGAGCTCAAGGTCTTGGGGTTTTGCTGCTACATCTGAGACACTGTGGAATTTTCACTATAACTTTTTTTCTACAATGTTTCAGAAGGAACTACATGGAGGATATTTATTAGACAGATCAAGGTATGTTGGTTTCAAAATTCATCTCCTGAGGCCTTATACTTTCGGAGATACAGCCTGTACAAGATAGGGTTCTGTAATCATCCCGAAATGAGTCATTGCGTAATTTTCACTATAAAATATTTTCTGTAACGTTTCAAACTCTGAACTTCATTTAGATTTTAGGTATCTGTGGTAAAACGTTCAGCTTCTGGGTCATCTTAAATTTCTATATACACCTTGTGTAAGATAGGGTATTTGACTAGTCCTATTGACTAGTCTTAAGAAGGTGTTCTAGGTAAAACAATCATAACTTCTTTCTAGAGTATCCAAATTGAGTGGGACTAGTTTCATTGGATAATGGACAGTCTATAGTATTTTGGGTGTGAGTTTTAGAATTTGATATCAATTATTTTGTGTGGGGCATGCTATACAAGTGAGATCTCCTGGAAAGGCCAAAAATCAGAAATTTGTGAGGAATTTACCATAAATTCCACTTGGCACATCCAATTTTGATCACACCTATGGAATTGCAGAGAAGAAATATCAGAGAACTACCTAAAAGAAAGTTTCAGACCCAAAAGGTATGAAACTTGGGAGATAGAACAGAATAAATATTGTCTAGCAGAACCGCCTCAAAATCAAGATTCAAAAGTGATACTTGGCCAACATGCCACCAAAAAAGGGACCTTCTACACCAAATAAGCCTCCAGAAAATCCTAATTGGAC
>ML777681.1:1341429-1354530 GCA_009831015.1 Picea engelmannii
TGTAATTATACCTCCTAGTCTCCTATATATACCAAGGAGACATTTTCATTTTGAATCATCTTGTACTTGAAAATTTAAGTGGGGTAAAAGGAGGTTTCCCCCTCGAAGAGGCTTATTATCTGAAATTATATCTTTTTCAAGGCATTGAGTACTTTTCCTGAGGTTTTTCTATGCTATATGGATGTTTGGTTCTTAACAGTCCTTGCCCCGTCCTGCCACCCTAAAGTAGAAGTAGAATGATGGAACCACTGTCACACTATCACTATGAGATATATCACTGTAAACTTGTACCAATAAATCTGAACCATGCATCAACCATGCATCAACCTGTACCTCAACCTGTAATCAACCTGTACCATAAACAAGTGCATCAACAATGCACCAACCTATAATCAACCTGTACCATAAACAAGTGCATCCAACCATGTACCAAGTATGTACCAATCATGTTTCAAATACTCATCAACTAAGACTCATAAATATGTACCAACATCATCAACTATACACCTCATGTATGTGCGCAAACTCATCAACTACTTGTCTCAACCATGTACTCAACATGTACCACAACCAAAAGCCCTCATCAATTTCATCATCCAAATATGATTTGTAGCTCTATAATAGACCTGGTGTATATGATCACATTCCTGTAAACCTTCCTTAACTTTAAAAACAAGAGACTAGCATTTTCATCAAACGTTTCTTTAGTCTCACATGCCTAATTTTGGATTAGTCAACAACCCTAACTTGAAGTAATCATAACTTTGAACCTGTAATGTATAAATATCTAAAACTGATACACAATTTTATTCAGTGTGTTTAATGCAATTCCTCCAAGTTTCACTACTTGGAACCTCTTAGAGAAGGAGTTATAGAAAAAATGGCATACCTTGCTGAATTCTGGTTTATTCTAGAGAGCGACATTCCAGAGAGTGCCCCGCACAAAATATTTGATGAAATGATTTGAAACTGTTACAAAGGATACTAAATATGATACCCTAACCAACACATTTGGTCCCACTAAATTTGGATCTGTTATAAAGAAGTTATGACATTTTTACCCGAAACACCTGATTTTGACTAGTTTCAGGATTGGCCACAAACCCTATTTTCCACGGAGTGTAACTCCCAAAATACAATGAACCATGGCTGAATTTTGTTTTATAGATACTTGGATATGTTTTCTCAATTTCATATCAATTTCACAGTCGGACTCATTTTATAAAACAAGTTATAGCGAAAATGGTGAGATGACCTGTAAATAACATACCTTAGAAAGCACCATCAAAAGAATTTATCATTCCTTGCATTTCGGCCTTCTTTTCTTCACCTTCACTCAGAATTCTGGTTTAGATATCCTTGGTTACCTCAGAAACATATAGATATTCAATATTCTCAAGTTTAATTCAAATGAGAGAGCCTTTCCTCTTATTTATACTCTCCAAGTAGCTTCCTTAAAAACATATTCTAGGTCACTTGGCCCACTTTCCTTATTTTAGGGTTGGTTCCACTTCTAATTTCTACATTAAATTTATTATTGAAATAATTTATTTTGTATTCACTTTAAATTATAATACACTCATCACTTCACTTTATTATTTACCTTTTAAAATCTCTTAAACCACTTTGACTACTTTGACCTTTTAGGGCTTCTAGATGACATATGAGGGTCCTCCAACTTCGTAAGGCCATAAATCTCAAACCGTGAGGAGTTATGTGACATTCTACATACCACTAGAAATGACATGACATGTAATATCCATATAGAATAGTATTATCTAAAAATATATCATAACTCATACCGTTACCCATCAAACAAACTTGGGTCCATTACCCAAACTTGCGGTCTCCAACTTCTCATGGCCATAGCTCTCTAACCATGAGGAATTATGTGATGTTCCACATACCACTGAAAATGAAATGACAAGCACTATTCATATAGGATATTTTCCCTGACAAAATCACTTTCCTTCATCTCATTATTCCACAATTAAGCATGGGTTGTCTTACTCCACAAAGTGTCTTCCCGTGAGGGCTTTCACCATAAGGGGACCACTTTGGAGTTCATCCATATTTACCTCTTATCAACCATGAAAAAACAATAATGAGTCATATTTACATCAAAAAATATTGGGTCCATTACCCAAGCCTTTTTGCTATGGGTCTTTCTTCAAGGGTTGACATCAATGACAACCAACCTTAATCAACAATCCCCCCCTTTGGCATTGATGGAAACACTCTAATGCAATACTTAAATCATATCACTCATGCTCCCCCTGGAACCATGTCTTTGTCCTCTGCATCGGATAAATCTTCTCCCCCTGGAACCATGGCTCTGTCCTCTGCATTTGATAAATCTCTCCCCCTTTGTCATCAATGGCAAAGGTATCTTTCCATCCGGGGCTGCTCCCCCTACCAATTTGTCCTCTTATGGTGCTTCCTCATGTACATCTAAGACATATAAGATAAGCATTCAAAAAGCATTCAAAAGGTATTCATTTTTGGAGTAGAAATAACTCCAAGTCTTTGGCGAAGATATTCAAAGGCTTCATGTGGAAGTGGTTTTGTAAAGATGTCTGCCACTTGTTCTTTTGTGCCCACATACTCAACTCTAATGTTCTTTTCTGCAACCTGTTCCTGTAGAAAGTGATACTTGATTGGAATGTGCTTCATCTTGGAGTGCATCACCGGGTTTTTTGAGATATTGATGGAACTTGTATTATCACAATATATTGGAATGGGCTCATCATACTCAACCTGTATATCTGTCAAAGTTTGTTTCATCCAAAGAACCTGTGTAAAACATGCTGCTACTGCAATATACTTTGCCTCGGTTGTAGATAGAGATATTGATGATTGTTTCTTTCTTAGCCATGATACCAAACACTCACCTAAGTAGAACACTGCTCCATTGGTGCTTCGTCGGTCATCAATAAAACCTGCCCAATCAACATGTGTGTAGGTAATAAGTGATAGATATTTTCCTTTTGGATACCATAATCCAAACTCTTATGTTCCTTTGAAATATTTGAATATCCTCTTTACTGCTAATACATGTGATTCCTTTGGTGTTTCTTGAAATTGTACCACCTGTCCAACTGCCTACATTACATCTAGTTTGGATGTTGTCATAGATAGTAGGTTGCTAATCATTGACCTATATTGTCTCCGATCTATAGACTTTGAATCATCATCTTTGCTCAACTTACAATTGCTTTGCATGGGAGTGATAACTGGGTTGCAATCTTCCATTACGAACCTCTTTAGCATTTCTCTGATATACTAGGTTTGAGAAATAAAAATTCCTTGGTTGCTTTGACGTATCTGAAGTCCCAGAAATAAGGAGAGTTCTCCAAGTAACGACATTTCAAATTCATTCTGCATGTATTTTGCAAATTTTTGGCTTAACCTATCATCATCACTACCAAAAATAATATCATCAACATAAACTTCAATTAATAAAATATTACCTTGACTTACCTTAATGTAGAGGTTGTTGTTTGCACTTCCTTTTCTGAACCTTGCCTACTGCAGACACTTATCCAGTCTGCAGTACCATGCTCTAGGAGCCTGTTTTAGACCATACAAGGCCTTCTTTAATTTACACACATAGTTTGTGTTCTTTGACAACTGAAATCCTTCTGGTTGTTCAATGTAGACTTCTTCTTCATGTTCCCCATTCAGAAAAGATGATTGTATGTCCATCTGATATACTTTAACATTTTTGGAGCATCCATAAGCTAAAAGCAAATGGATTGCTTCCATTCTGGCAACTGAGGAAAATGTCTCTTCAAAGTCGATTCCTTCAATCTGTGCATATCCTTTACATACCAATCTAGCTTTGTTCCTTGTAACCTGTCCATCTTCATTTAATTTATTCCTGAAAACCCATTTTGTGGCGATAACATTCTTATTCTTTGGTCTTGGAACCAATTCCCAAGTGTCATTTTTCTCTATTTGACCCAATTCTTCATCCATGGCCTTATTCCAAAATTCATCCTTGCTGGCTTCTTCAAAACAGTTTGGTTCAATTGTAGATAAGAGTTCTAGGTGTGCTTGTTCTGGTGAACGGATTTTTCTTCTAGTCTCAACTCCTGCATCTTTGTTTCCAATAATCTGATCTGAAGGATGATTCTTTTGTACTCATTTGCTAGGTGTCTTTGGAGATACTTGTTGAACTTGCTCTTCTACTTCTGTCAGATTCTCTTCATATTCATCTTCCTCTTCTTTTTCTTTTTCATCTTCTTCTTCAAAAAGTTGTTTCATTGATTTGTTTTCTTCTTCCTTTGATTCTGGTTTGCCTGTTTCATCAATTGTTACATTGATGCTTTCCACAACTTTGTTTAATCTTATATTGTAACACTTGTATGCTTTCCTTGTACTTGAGTAACCAACAAGTATTCATTTGTCCACAAAAGAGTCAAACTTTCCCATTCTGCCATCTTCTCTTTTGATGTAGCATTTTCTTCCAAAAACTCTTAAGTGCTTCACATTTGCTGGTCTTTCTTTCCATATCTCGTAGGGAGTTTTATCAGTGTTGTTTCTGAGCATTTCTTTGTTTTGAATTTGAACTATTGTATGCACTTCCCATGTCCAAAAAATATCTGTCAAATTTGAATCCATTATCATTGTTCGATCCATTTCTTGTAATGTCATGTTCTTTCTTTCAACAACTCAATTCTGTTGAGGTGTCCTAGTGACAAAGAATTGTCTTTTTATTCCATGATTGTTGCAGTAGTCCATAAATTCCTTTGAGGTGAATTCTCCTCCATTATCTGATCTTAAGCATTTGATTCTTGAATCCATCTCATTTTGAACCATTTCCTTGTAGATCTTGAAATTTTCAAAAGTTTTTTATTTGTTCTTAAGAAAGCAAACTACAGTCATTCTTGTATAATCATCAACTAATAACATAAAGTATCTCTCACCTTTTAAGCCTTTTTTTGTAGTTGGTCCAACTAGATCAGTATGCACAATTTCCAGTGGTTTTGTTGTTCAATATTCCTTTGATTTGAACCTGGTCTTTATTTGCTTTCCTTGTTGGAAATGCTTGCATAAAGTTTTGGTTGGTTTTGTGATCTGGAGCATTTATCTGACTTCTTCTCTTTTGATGACTTTGACAAGGTTATCAAAATGCATGTGACCCATTCTTCTGTGCCATAACCAAATTTCATCCTCCTTTCCTAGAAAACACTTTTCATTTCCAATTTTGCTTAATACATATATGTTGCTTGAAGTTCTTGTAGTTGTAGCAACCAATTTCCCTGAACCTTCTTTTCTTATCTCACACTTTTGTGAATTGAAAATAACTTTATGACCTTGGTCACACATTTGACTCACGTTTAAAAGATTATGTTTCATATCTTCTACTAGTAGAACATTTTCTGCCTTTTCATTCTTGTTCCCAATTCAGACTGTGCCTTTTCCAATGATTTTGGATGAATCATCATTTACAAAGGAGACTAATCCATCTCTTTCCTTTTGTAATGTAAGAAACTTGTCTCTATCACCTTTCATGTGTTTTGAACATCCACTGTCAACATACCAACCACGTTTCTTCTGTTTATCTTGTAGGGCGACTGTGCATTCTTCATTTCTATACTGATCTTGCTTTCTTATCCATGTCATTTTATGAGGTTTTTGTTTGTGACTCTGTTGAGGTTCTTTAGGAGGGACTGTCATTCTGCAATTTTTGGCCATGTGTCCAAAATTTTTACATTTGTAAAATTCCACTTCAGTTCTCAAGGATTCAAACCTGTTGTAACTTCTTCTCTGTGTTTCACTAGTGCTTCTTGAATAACCACTTTGTGTATATCTCTCAAAGTAGTTATTGTTCCTGTTGTTAGCTCTGCAATTTATAGCTTTATGTCCAAAATTATTACAAGAATAACATAAACCAAAAAATATAGTTTGATACCTGGTAGTTGAATATCTTATGAAAGGAGGTTCTCTTATGAATCATTCTTCTTCTTGAGGCCTGTCTATCTATTGTTGATTCTGAAATCTGAATCTTCTCGGTGGAGGAGTGTCCCTGTAATCTTCCTTGTATATCTTTTTATCCCCTTTGATTGTTTCTGCATAACTTTTTGGATTTGTTTCTTGCTCTGTTTTTTTGGAGCTTGATCCCTTTTCTGTCTGATTGTATCCAAGTCCAGACTTGTCAAGATAATATTTTTGACTGCTGATAATGTCATCCAGAACTTTTGAGCTATTCTGCATATTTTTCTTTTCAATATCCTTTCTTAGTGTGACAATCTCTTCTTCTAGGTTTCCAATGATCCTGTCCTTTCCTTCTAGCTGTTCTTTGAGTGCTTCTTCAATTCTTTTATCTTCTTCTATTTGAACCTTCAATTTTGTGATCATTTGTTCTAAATCTTGAGTGTCTTTTTTCTTATCTAGTTCTGCTTGTAGTTTCTTGTTTTTCTTCTTTTCTCTTCTGATAACTTCTATGGCACTCATTAATTCTTCTTGGAAGTCAACTTCTACCTCTTCAATTTCTTCTTCATATGCTTCTTCATATTCTTCTTCGGAGTCTTCTTTATCAGAGTCTTCTACTGTCATGAATAGAACTCTCCCTGTTTCATTGTCACTGACTTCATCTTCATCTGATGATGAGATGTCTTCTTTGGTGAAAAGGTTTTTCTTGAAAACTTTCTTTGTAGTTCTTTTACCTTTATATGTTTGTCTGCCTTTTGAGTAACCTTCATCATTTATCTTTTTCTTATGAGGACATTTGTTAGCAAAATGACCAATACCATCACAATTAAAACAAATTAAAGGAAGCTTACCTTTGTACCTACCATTGGTTCCCTTATTCAATCTTTTGACGAAGTTGGCCACTTCTTCATCATCTTCCAAGATGTCGTTGTTGCTGCTATATTCTTCTTGTTCCTTTTTCTTTTCCTTTGATATTTTGGATGCTTTGAAGGATGCTTCTTTTACATCTGGATTTTCCTGTTCAGTTCTCATCTCATATGCTGTGAAGATTCCATGCAGTTTGTCCATGCTTATTGAGTTTAGATCTGATATTTCTTCTAGTGTTGATATCTTAGGGTTGAATCTCATAGGAAGAGATCTTAGTACCCTTTGAACAATTACATATCCTTCGATTTATTATCCCAATCCTATGATTTCATTCACTGTTTCATCGACTCCTAAGAAGTAGGCTGTGATATCTTCATATTATTTCATTTTTAGTTGTTCGAATTGACCTTTGTAAGTTTGAATCTTTGCTTCTTTGAATTTTTAATCACCTTCATAAATATTTCGAAGCTTGTCCCAAATCTCTTTAGCAGATTTACAATGTGCAACTTTGGTGAATACCATATCCCTGAGACCATTCAAAAGTGCATTTATGGATTTGGAATTATTCTCATCGAGTTTCACTGCTTTGTCATTTGTTGGTGGAACTGTTGGTGTTGTGTATCCATCTATAATTGATTTCCAAACTTGAAATCCTTGTGCCTGTATATATGCCTTCATCCTTATGCTCCAAAAAGCATACATCTGTCCATCAAACTGTGGTATTCCATTTTTATATGACTTGGTACTCTCCATGATCTACCTTTCAGTGGTTAAACTGATTTCTGAAGGAACCTGCTCTGATACCAATTGTTGGATTACTGAGAGGGGGGGTGAATCAGTAATAGCGTAATTATAATCCTTTTTCTTCAAATGTTATATCAATGTAGAATTATTATCCAACAATGAGCAGTAAGAAATAAACAATCACACACATACACAGTACAACAGTGTTTTATGTGGAAACCCAGATCGGGAGAAAACCACATAATGCTTTTTCTTATATGTCTTGAAGAATTACATTCATTGGAAGCACCAACTTCCTTTGTTTTCTAGCTGCAACTGGAAGGAGGATCCAACCCCCTAGTTTTTCAGGCTACAACCTGAGGGAAGCTCCAACTCCCCAATTCTCTGGCTACAACCATAAGGAGGCTAAAACCCCCAATGTTCTTCAGTTACAACCGGAAGGTGGATACAACCACCTGCCCTTGCCCCGTCCTGCCACCTTGAAGTAGAAGTAGAATGATGGAACCATTGTCACACCATCACTGTGGTATATACCACTATAAACCTATACCAATAAATCTTAACCATGCATCAACCATGCATCAACCTGTACCTCAACTTGTAATCAACCTGTACCATAAACAAGTGCATCAACCATGCACCAACCTGTAATCAACTTGTACCATAAACAAGTGCATCCAACCATGTACCAAGTATGTACCAATCATGTNNCAACTACTCATCAACTATGACTCATCAATATGTACCAACATCATCAACTATACACCTCATGTATGTGTGCCAACTCATCAACTACTTGTCTCAACCATGTACTCAACATGTACCACAACCAAAAGCCCTCATCAATTTCATCATCCAAATCTGATTTGTAGCTCTATAATAGACCTGGTGTATATTATCAAATTCCTGCAAACCTTCCTTAACTTTAAAAACAAGAGACTAGCATTTTCATCAAACTTTTCTTTAGTCTCACATGCCTAGCTTTGGATTAGTCAACAACCCTAACCTGAAGTAATCATAACTTTGAACCTATAATGCATAAAGATATGAAACTGATACACAATGTTCTCTAGTGTGTTTAATGCAATTCCTCCAAGTGTCTCTACTTGGAACCTCTCAGAAAAGGAGTTATATAAAAAATGGCATACCTTGTTGAATTCTGGCTTATTCTAGAGAGCGACCTTGTAGAGCGTGCCCCGCACAAAATATTTGATGAAATGATATGAAAATATTAAAAATAATACTACAGAATGTACCCTAACCAACACATTTGGTCTCACTCAATTTTTATTTGTTATGGAGAAGTTATGATGTTTTTACCCGAAACACATGATTTTGACTATTTTCAGGACTGGCCAGAAACCCTATTTTCCATGGAGTGTAACTCCCAAAATACAACGACCCACAAGCTGAATTGTTTTTTAAAGATACTATTTTCCACGGAGTGTAACTCCCAAAATACAACGACCCACAAGCTGAATTGTTTTTTAAAGATACTTGGATATGTTTTCTCACTTTCATAGCAATTTCATGGTCTGAATAATTATAGAAAAAAAGCTATACCGAAAATGGTGAGATGACTTGTAAATAACATACCTTAGAAAACACCATCAAAAGAATTTATCCTTCCTTGCATTTCGGCCTTCTTTTCTTCACCTTCACTAAGAATTCGGGTTTAGATATCCTTCGTTACCTCAGAAACATATAGATATTCAATATGCTCAAGTATAATTCAAATGAGAGAGCCTTGCCTCTTATTTATATTCTCTAAGTAGCTTCCTTAAAAACATCTTCTAGGTCACTTGGCCCACTTTCCTTATTTTAGGGTTGGGTCCACTTCTAATTTCTCCATTAAATTTTTTATTGAAATAATTTATTTTGTATTCACTTTGAATTATAATACACTTATCACTTCAGTTTATTATTTACCTTTTAAAATCTCTTAAACCACTTTGACTACTTTGACCTTTTGGGGCTTCTAGATGACATATGAGGGTCCTCCAACTTCGTAAGGCCATAACTCTCAAACTGTGAGGATTTATGTGACATTCTACATACCACCAGAAATGGTATGACATGTACTATCCATATAGAATAGTATTATCTGAAAATATATCATAACTCATATCGTTATCCATCAAACAAACTTGGGTCCATTACCCAAACCTGGGGTCTCCAACTTCTCATGGCCATAACTCTCTAACCGTGAGGAATTATGTGATGTTCCACATACCATCGAAAATGAAATGACAAGAACTATCCATCTAGGATATTTTTCCTGACAAAATCACTTTCCTTCATCTCATTATTCCACAATTAAGCATGGGTTCTCTTACTCCACAAAGCGTCTTTCTGTGAGCGCTTTCACCATAAGGGGACCATTTTGGAGTTCATCCATATTTACTTCTTATCAACCATGAAAAAACAATAATGAGTCATATATACATCAAATAATATTGTGTCCATTACCCAAGCCTTTGTGCTATGGGGCTTTCTTCAAGGGTTGACATCAATGACAACCGACCTTAATCAACAATTTTGCTACTGGAATTTCCCCTATAGTGGCTGATGTCGTTGTTGTTGTATTAAACCTGTGATAGGAACTACATTCAATTGTATGACTTCCATTGGCACATTCTTCTCTTTTTTCTTTACTAGCTTGTCCAACTCAGCTTCCAATTCTTTAATCTGAGCATTCTGCTCCATGATTAACTTCAACATCTCCTCTTTCTGGCCTTCAGTCTCGGCCATATCTTTAGTCTGTGGGTCTTTAGTAGCAGATGTTTTCAATTGTTTCCTCAGGGAAGCTATGTATTCATTCTTCTTTTCGATAATCTCTTCTGCTGATTTATATTGGACGAATCATATCCAATTCTGAGTACTAGTTTCTCTAGAGTTTTTATTTTGTTATCCTTTTCCAAAGAGGACACCTTCTCCAGCTTAAGCTGAGTCTGGATGTTGTTCGAGGAAACCTATAAATTTGTTGCATTTGTGGAGGTGTTATCCAAGGTGGAGAAAATCATTTCTCCAGTTTGTCTATGCAAATCCATCTGATCAGCTGGATGTACCTCTGCAACATCAAACTTGAATGTTTCCCTTTTATAATCAACAATTATTTCGGGTGAGGTACTTGTGCTTACAAGTAGGCCATGTGCATTCTCCCCTTCTCTGTATCGAAGGGAGATAGTAATCTATGTTGGGTTGTGGATGTTTATTTCCAAAATTGAGCATAGGTACTATTTTTCAGCATCTCGTTTTTCTTCTTAATCAGGTTATATTTCTCAAAAAGGTTCAGCCCTGTAGGCTCCTGTCCAACTCTAGTTGCTAATGTTGTATCACAATGCTTCTTTGATGAGGAGGTGGACATCGTCGATTGGATTCCTGATGGAAATGGAGAATGTTCACCTTCCATGACTGTAGTAGACTGAGTATCTTCTCCACCAGACCTGTCAGGTGTATGACTAGTCTTGGGCTGTTTTCTATAAACCTAGAAATCATCTGTTGAGACTTCAATGACCGAGGGAGATACATCTTTCCTAGATCTTTTCTCTGTTGGTGCATGAGGGGTATTAGTCTGTGAAATACTGGCAGAAGGGGGTTCTTGTTCTATATCTATTAGAGTGTTCTCCTCCCACTTTGTATGGTTCATGAACTTCTCAATTTTTGGTTTGGGAACATGAGCATATGGAGATATTTTATTCCTCAGTCTGGTTTCTACGATGACACCACAAGGATCATAATGCCAAGAGAAACTGACACTGAATTTCATTTCTTTTAAGATTTTGTTGACTTCTTCTCCTACAGCTCGACTGTTACAAATGAAAGATCATATATGTCCCTTGATCCTCAATTCTTGTTTCTTTTTGAAGGACGCGAAGTGAATATTGTATATATTTATCATTCGTCGGATATATTCCAGAGTGAATATCTTGACACGTAAGAACTTGGGCAGCTTGTAGGGGGCCAACTCACATCTGTAAACTCTGATCTCTGTGTGATCTTGGTACAAATACCAATCATCTATTTTGGAAAGGTCTGACAGCTGTAGGATTCTTTTAATCTCTTCGTTTATTCTGGGTTCCTTCCATCCACTTAACATTCTTACCACTGGGTGGTAAAACTGGTCGATGAAATGGTTGAAACTGAACTCAAATGATTTAACAATGATGTCCATGCTGTAACTAGTTGTGGATTACCATTTTTTTTTAGCTTTTGTAGGGAGAAAGAAAACTTCCCTGACCAGAAAAATAGGGACATGTAGGCCAGTATTGATGAATATTTGAACATGCCTTTGGTAGGAAAATTGAAAATTTTCTCGAGAATGTTATCGGTCAGAAACTGGCTAAAATTGAACTGGTTGGTGGCCTTTTCTTCGGTGGAGAAAATGGACAAGAAACCCAGGATGGGTTCGTCCACCCAGTCATCTGAATAATACCCAAGCAAACAACACAAGGATGAAATAATTTGGTTACCATTTTCTCAAGGCATGGAGGAATGGTAGAGGGAATGTTTCTTGGGAAATTGGGCACTCTCAAGGAGGAAAATCTCAAAAATCTGTGCTCTCTGGGGAAAAGACAACTTTTGGTACATTTCATTTAAAATCTCAATGGTGAAAGGGGAAAAGGATTCAGATCTGGGAATTTGCATCATCTGGTCAATGGTTTCAGGTGTAATGGTGAACAGGGTCTCTTGAGATGATGAAACGATAACTCTATGATTAGGAAGATAGTGTGCCTGACACTTGAGGGAAAACTCAGGGAAATGGTGAATTTGGGGAAAATGATACAGTGGAATATTGGACTCCCAGAGTCCAATCTCATCACTCTGGTCTAGGAAAGTGTCTCTGAACCATGTGTGCAATTCGGAAAAATTGAATTCACATTTAGGATCTAAAATTAGGTAATCTTTGTCAGCCAGAGGGATCTGATCGAGATCAATAGTGGGCGAGAGAAATGGATTTTCATCTGTTAACTCCCAAAGTAAAACCGTTCTTTCGGTTGAACTTTGTAGAGGATATCCTAGCTATTGGTCGCATGCTTAAACTAGTTTCGTGTTTTTATAGTTCAAAGAAAATTTTTGGTTTTGGTTCTATCAAGAGATTGGAAAAACAGAAGCTTTCGGTGGTTTGGGCGAGCCCCCGGCGTGCTCATTAACCACCGAAAGCGTTCAGTTTCGTCAGCAAAGTGGTCGATTTAAAATGCAAGCAACCACCGAAAAGGGTTAAACGCGCAAAAAGAAAGCTCGTGCTTTCGCACGAGCCAGATGTCAAGGATCGTGGTAATGATGAAAGTTCAAACCGCCGAAAAGCTCATGTTGCGGGAAATGATATTCGTTCGTGGGTCTTAACCGAAAGTTTTCAAACTCCTGTGTATGATCCATTGCACAATCATTTCCAAATCTGCGCTGAGCAGTGACGGTCAGTTACGGTTGCACGGTTTCTTCTCCCTCCTCAGTGGCAGAAACCTTCATCATTTTGGCAGGACATTCGCTCATCATAAAACGCAAAGTGTTACCAAAGAACCCGAGAATCGCTGGAGATACCTGCCGATGCGC
>ML777681.1:1354630-1392786 GCA_009831015.1 Picea engelmannii
GCGCATCGGCAGGTATCTCCAGCGATTCTCGGGTTCTTTGGTAACACTTTGCGTTTTATGATGAGCGAATGTCCTGCCAAAATGATGAAGGTTTCTGCCACTGAGGAGGGAGAAGAAACCGTGCAACCGTAACTGACCGTCACCACTCAGCGCAGATTTGGAAATGATTGTGCAATGGATCATACACAGGAGTTTGAAAATTTTCGGTTAAGACCCACGAACGAATATCATTTCCCGCAACATGAGCTTTTCGGCGGTTTGAACTTTCATCATTACCACGATCCTTGACATCTGGCTCGTACGAAAGCACGAGCTTTCTTTTTGCGCGTTTAACCCTTTTCAGTGGTTGCTTGCATTTTAAATCGACCACTTTGCTGACGAAACTGAACGCTTTCGGTGGTTAATGAGCACGCCGGGGGCTCGCCCAAACCACCGAAAGCTTCTGTTTTTCCAATCTCTTGATAGAACCAAAACCAAAAATTTTCTTTGAACTATAAAAACACAAAACTAGTTTAAGCATGTGACCAATAGCTAGGATATCCTCTACAAAGTTCAACCGAAAGAACGGTTTTACTTTGGGATTTAACATCATCGATCTTTGAATGTTTGGATTTTGGCCCCATCAATTTAATTCATACCTGCAAAATCCGAGAAATAATGATGCTGACTGTAATTTTCAGAAATTAATGGAGGTTATAGGCAGAAAAAGATAAGAGGATGATGGTTTCAATGGCGTCTAGATCATGAATGGTGAAGAAATGGTGAAAAATGGGATTATTTGGATGAACGAGTATCCGTTCGGGCATGGGGGACAAGTCAGCAGGCTAACGGATATGTTTTCCCATAGCAACATATATCTTTGGGATAAGGTGGCAGGTAACAGATGGGTTATGGGTGCGTGAGGATGATGTGGAGGGTAGTGAGTGGATGATAAGAAAATGAGATGTGACGTGCGATAGGTGAGTGGGGAAAAAGGTACGGTGGCAAAGTAATGGCACATGACTTATGAACGATGGTAGTGGAGCGTGACGTCATGTGTCAGAGGTGGTATGGAAATCTGGTATGTCGGTTTATCATAGGGGGGGGGTGGTAGGCGATAATTGTTTTAGAGAAAGGGGGGTCCGAGTTAACACAATTTTTCCATGTTAGGATGGGGCCCTCCAGGGAATACCACCATATAAGACCCCCCCACCGTTAAAGGTAGAATGGTCAGGGGGGTCTGATATCACCTGTCGACCGTAGATCTGAGTGTTGTTTGCTCATCCGTTGATCTAGGACCACCCTTTAATTACGTAGAGTGAATCATATTACATTGCGGAAAATTAGGATAGCGCCATTTTGTGGGTTTTTTGTGCTACTCCCTTTCATTTTGTCACCAAGGGGTTAGAACACAACTTTCTAACATCAAAACAAATAATATCAACAAACTTTATGATTGTTTTATTGAAATAAAAGACAAACTAACCTATGTCCTAATCTATTTACGTAACACATTTAACCCAGATTAGGCTATTGGGCTAAAAATTACTCCAACCTGGGGCTATTTGATCAAGTTTAAACAGTTTGATCAAATTTATTCACTATATAACCTAACTAACTTGGCTAAGATTAAACACTTTAGCCAAGCTTTATTCACTAATCCTATCAGCATAAATTCAAAAGACTTGACCATGGTTAGACTGTATGGATTCAAGACATTCTTATTGCATGGGATTTCTCATTTTTATTTTCATACCCTCTTTTATTCTTTCTTTCTTTTCTTTCTTTTTTCTGTTCTTTTTCTTTTTCTTTTCTTTTCTTTTTCTTTTTCTTTTCTTTGTTTTTTCTTTTCTTTTGTAAATCATTTGCATAATGAAATATTATTTACAATAAAAAATACAAGAGTAAAAAATTTCCAGTCACCAGTTGATCCTATGAAACATAGGGTTATAAAAGTTGCTCCACCTGGGTATGGTGCTCTCCTTGTGAGGTGCCAAGAACTTGTTTCCCGATGTCTTGAAATATTTTCTCCGTTGCTTCTTCTGCAACTTGATTTATTTTATTTTGAAAAATTGGTGGTAGTAGTCAGTGGCTTAGGGACTTCTCTGTGGGATTCAATCATCTGACCAACATCACTCACACATCACCTGAATGTAAAAGAAATGGTTTGTATAGTGGAAATGGATGTATAGGGTCTTTATTGGGGTGGTAAATAATGCTTCAACATCCTTCCATTTACAGGTCCACCTGGCAGGTCTGTTCCATCACTGTCTTTGAGAAAAAATGTGTTATTTCCTCTAAATGCCTGAATGTTGTAAGGGCCTTTCCACAAGATATCAAACTTTCCATGTTTACCCTTATCCTCATTTCTGGAATCCCACTTCAGCACCAAATCACCCAACTCAAAATCAACCTCTTTAGTTCTCTTGTCATAAATCTTTTTGATACCTTCCTGGATAACCTGAGTCTTGTTATACACTTCTTCTCTAGACTACTGGAATTGGATCATCTGATTTATTCTTCTTTGGGTATCATTTGTCTTTGCTCGCACTTCCTGCAACAGTTTCATAACAGGGACCCCCAAAGAAGAAGGGAAAACTGCCTCAGTAACATATACCAATTGGTATGGGGACATACCAATTGATTTTTTGGTGGTCAGTCTATCAACCTGGAGCGCATGAACTAACTTATTATTCCAGGACTTCTTGTTCTCTTGTAGTGTTTTCTTAATGATATTCACCATACTTTTATTTGAGGACTCAGCCAGTCCATTTCCCCGAGGGTAATAATTTGTGGAGTGTCCCAAAGTAATGCAGTACTGGTTATAAAAATCTATAATCTTTTTGGATCTAAAGGCCATTGCATTGTCAGTTATGATTTTCCTAGGACATCCAAAACGAGACGGAATATTATTTTCCAAGAATTTAATGATGACAGGGTCAGTGGCTTGCCTGCATGGTACAAAGTCTATCCACTTCGTGATGTAGTCTGTGGATGTGAGGATCCACTTATGTTGGCTGAAACAGGGTGGATGAATTTCACCAATAAAGTCTAGGCCCTATTAATGGAATAGAGCTTCCACCGAAAAAGGATTAAGGGGCAAGGGAGAAAGTTTCCTTTTACCTTAGAAGACTTAACATTTGTGGCATGAGGTGAATTTTTTATGCACATCAGCAAACAATGTTGGCCGGTAAAAATCAGCTCTGAGAATATTGTTAGTTGTGGTCTTCCAACTTAGATGCCCGCCATAGTCCCCTGTATGTAAATCCTGCAATACCTTGTCAACTTAATCTTTTAATAGGAAATTAAGCAAGATACCTCCAGGATATTTCCAATAATGGTTTCATCTAGAATGCAATATTTCAATGCTTTCAGTTTAATGAATCTAGCTTTGGTATTAGTTAGACCAGGAGGAGCTTGTAAGTTATGAAGGAAAAAAATGAGGTCTGCGTACCAAGGAGAGTTTAAGAATACCTCTTTTACATTTGGAGTCGCCTTCTCTTCCTGCTCATCAACTGCAACCAAAAAATTAATGTCTAAAGCATGAAAATTGGATTCAGCCATCAACTTGTCTAAACCCTGACCCTTGATCAATTTAGTGGGTTTTATTTCTATATCATATTCCAGAATAACAATGATCCACTTTCCTCTCCTACCATATGGATTATCCTGAGTCAGGATATCCTTCACCACTGCATTTGGAAAATAGGCAATAGTATGAGAATGAAGAATATAAACTCTAAAATATTTTATGGCTTTTACCAGGGCAAAAGATTGTTTCTCCAATTTATTGTAGTTCAGCGAAACATCTCTCAAAGACTTGTTGAAAAAGGCTATGGGTTGTTCATACCCTTCATTGTTTTTTTGCAATAGCACTGTTGTGATGGTGTGTTCAGATGAGAAAGAGAACAAATAGAAGTCTTTGGTGTAATCTAGACTAATCAAAACCAGGGATTGTGTGAGTTCATTTTTTATTTTCTCAAATGACTGTTTAGAATCGATGTTCCATCTTATTTTGGTGTCTTTTTTCAACATATTTGTGACGTTCCTAAGAAGTTCGGCCAATCTGGGCATGAATCTTCTTAGGAAATTTATTTTACCAATGAATGATTAAAATTCTTTGATGTTCTTAGGGTGTTCCACTTTCTAGATGGCCTCTATTCTACTGGGGTCTATTTTAATTCCATATTTAGAGATTATGTGCGCCAACAACTTTCCTTCCTCTAAATCGACAAAGGGTTTTTTGGGATTCAGTGAAATCCCAAATTTTCTGCACTTCTCAAACACTCGTCTAAGATGTTGCAAATTTTCCTCGTCATATTTGGAGTAGACAACCACGTCATCCAGATATATGAATATAAACCTGCCAAGTTCGTCCACAAATGCAATATCCATTGCTCTTTGGAAGGTGGTGGCAACATTCATCAAATGAAAGGGCATTTTTGCATACATGAAATTTCCCTAGGGTGTGGTCAAGGTTGTTTTCTCTTGGTCATCTGGGTGGACAAGGACTTGGTTATAGCTCGAGAAACCGTCTAGTAAGGAGATTCTACTAGCCCCAACTAATTTTTGTAAGATGTGGTCCATTTTAGGCAAAGGGTAATTGTCTTTGATGGAAACCTTGTTCAGGTTTCTTAAATCAATGCAAAGCCTGATTTCACTAGTCTTCTTTTTGGTAGGAACCAGATTAGAAATCCATTTGGAAAATCTCAAGGGGACTATAATTTTGGCATCATACATCTTTTTAATTTCCTTTTCTATCAGGGGGAGTAACTTGGGATTGATTATCCTAAGTTTCTTCTTTTATTTGAATTCTATGATGTATGATACTTGTGTCATAGGATTTTAAATCCTCATAACCCCAAGCAAACACATCAACATATTCCTTAAATATTTCAATGTATTTGCGTTTTTTATCAGGGGGTAAATATTTGGAAAGTTTTATCATCTTGGGTTTTTCCTCTGTTCGTATGTTACACTCTTCAACCTCTTTACCACTTGCTTCAATCTTAGGATTTTTTTCTACATCGTTAAAATCAAACAGGTCTTCTAATGGGACCAAACCTCTAGGTAAAACATTGTTTTTCAAATGAAAAACATTAGAGTCTTCATAATTTTTATTCATTTCATCTAAATCTACTTTATTTACACTATCATTTTCAAAAAATTATTTATTTACATTATCATCATCACTCTCTACATCTATATTTGTACATTCGAAATCATTCTTACACTGTAGGAAGTCTTCAATTTGATCATCGTTGCTAAATACCTGCCAGTATCTGATGTTATATTGGATGGTTGGTCTGCACTTCACCTCTATTGTGTATTGGCGATTTGGTTTGAAAGGTATTTTGCATGTGGCTGCCGAAGTAGCCAATCCGTCTGCCAGTATGTTCTGGCCTCTGGGCATTACTTGCAAGTCAATTTCAATGAAACATTCTAAAAAATCTAAAACAACATTTCTAGAGGCTCTGAGTCTAGGATTCTTAGCTGAATACTCACCTTTAATTTGTTTAATGACCAGCTCAAAATCACCTTTTACCATAATCTTTTGGGCACCAACCTTCTTCAATAGTTTCAGGCTGAGAATTAAAGCTTCATACTCAACTATGTTGTTAGTTCATTGGAAATTCAGTTTGTAAGAGTGGCTTTATGAATACCTTTATTTGTGATTATGTAACCAAACTCTAGCTCCAGCTCCCTCTTTGCTCACAGCTCCATCAAAATCCATACTCCAGAAATTGGTTGGTAGTTCATCACTTTCTACTGTTGCAGTGTTCTTTACCTCAGTGATTGCTTTATATTCTTTCATGTCAGGTGCATCATCTTCCAATTGAGAAATTTGATTATCCAATTCACCATCATTGTACAATATGAATGAATCCAGACCAGAGTGTGCAGAGTATAATGGGTAGTTATGTGGTTTTTCCTAACTGCTGACCATATACTTCATCAGAGTCTCTTTGTACAGTCTTATTTGTTGTTCGAATACTAGGATGGTAGAATAAGACATATCTAACTGTAAAGTGCCTTTAAACTTAGCTCCCCAAGATCTATATAACAACATACCATATTTCGGAGGAATGTATGTGACCATGATATCCATCACCATACTTTTTATTGGGATTTGAGCTAGGGTGATACATAAATCTTTAATTAGCCCTATACATTTGACCTTGCTAGAGTCAAAAGAATGCAAATCCTTATGGGGTCTAGTGACCTCAAGCCCCAACTTATCCATCCCAGATTTGGGCATCAGGTTGTGTGAGGTGTCGGAATCAATCATAGCATTGTGTAAGATTTTTTCATGGATATTCAGACTAATATAGAAAGGGGGAACAACATTGTTATTAGTTTTTCCATCCACTTTAGGACTAAACAACAACTCGGGTTGATCATCAGTAATATTTATGGTGTCTAGGTGCATTCCTAATCCAATATTCAATGCTTTTGTACCTATATCTAGTTCACTTCTTAATTCTTTGATCACCTGCGACCTATAAGAATTTTTTCTCATTAGTTCGGACAGGGGAATAGGAATCTTCAATTTGGCTAGTTCCCCTTCAAGGATGAAGGTAGTGGAAGCTTTGCTTAGGCTCTCCACTTCTGGTTTGTTTGTCATATTTCTTTTGGCCAAAGTATTTGGATGAATAATAGATGCAACCTCGGTTTGATTTGATCTTTGCAAAATTTTAGGATTTCTTTTCATAGAAGATTCAACATTATTCTTCTCAGGGACTTTCTTGAGAGAAGTATATGAGATTTTCTTGGCCTCAATTTTTTCTTTGTTTTAGTAGACTTCTTTGTAGGATTGTCATTAGTCTTCTTACTTCTTAAGTTATACTATCTGTGCACCTCCATTATATAATTCACAAAGGCCTGCTGTTCTATTTCCTCTTCCTCCTCATTTGCCTTTGTTTGTGAGAGGAAAAAAATCTCTTGTTCTTCTTCAGTAAGAAAAATGGAGTCGTCATCATGAACACCCATGAGGTTTATATGAGTATCATCCAACTCTTATATTAACTCCTCCCCATCATCAGCATAATTATCTTGAAGAGGTGGTCTAATATTCTGATCATGCCCCATTTTCTCTCTTTGATCTCTAGGATCCCTCTATCTGATCTGAGGAGGGTTCCTTCTAAAGTTTGGATTTATGATCTAAGGGGAAGGATGATTTTACTTGGGTGGATTCCTGTCAGCGATGGTTAGTATTTCCATCATTATCTCCATACTTATGACTATGGAATCTAGTTTAGCATCTGAAGAAGACATGGAAGGATCTTCCTTGATTGTAACCCTTCTCTCTATTCATTGCCTGGCTCTTCTGGCTAATAGTTTTGCTTCTATGCTTATTGCACTTTTCTGCATGTCTTATAGAGTGGAATAATTCCTTTCCCTTAGTTGATATGACATATCAACATCAAACCCATCATGTAAATTGATTAAAGACAAACCTTGTGGGGGTTTAATATCAGCTGGAATTGCGTTATAAAGATTATTGAAACGAATGCAGTAATCCTGCACTGTTTCCCCTTTATTCCTTTTGATATTCTCATATTCTAATAAAATATGGAGAGGATTTTTCTTTACCTCCCATATTTCAAGAAAACTCCACTGAAAAGAAGCAATGTCAACTATGGTAGCATGGCGTAAAGCTTTGAACCATTTTTTGACTTCTCTGGTTAAACTTTGTGCAAAAAGTCTCATATGGACATCTGCTTCATCAACTTACTACAAATAAAAACAATCATTCATCTTATCAACATGTTGTTGTGCATTCAGAGGACCAGTACAATCAAACTGAGGAAGTATGGTTTGATAGTCCTGAGGCATGGCATGTAAAGGAGTGACCAATACCAAGGGAGCATATCTTGTTGCCATGGTTGGTGGAGGAGGATGAACAACAACTTCTGTGATTGGAGGGGAGGTGACAAAAGAAGTAGAAGAGGTAGGGCTAGGGGATGTAGAATGAATTATTTTATGTTTGATGGATGTTGTAGCAATAGTTAGGGTGAAAAGTTCTACAGATTGTTGAAAGTGAGCTTGGTACAAAGCCTGATCAAGATTTTCTACTAGATCTTCTAACTTGTTGAATTCTTAAAGAAAGCGTTGATCAAATTTTGTTCTGAGAGAAAGTATTTCAAGGGTTCTGGGTTGCAGGATGGTTTGATCTAGGATTGTCTCACTTACAAAGCTGTCAGATTTGGTTCTAAAAAGGCTTTGTTTAAAGGATATGTCAAACTCAAGATCCTAGATAACAACCAACTTCTCTGGGAGAGAATTGGACCTATGAAGAGGACCGTGACTCCCAGAACCTTCTACAATGTTTTTCTTTCTGAGCAACTTTTCTGGATCGTCTACTGCTGTCACAGGTTCTAGATTGGGGTGACACCTAGTGTAAAAAATTTTAGGAGCCAGAATTTTTAATTTTTAAGAAATATAACCTAATATATACAAACTTTAACAACCTCTGAAAATTATCTCTTTATCAGTTAGATTTTATTATTCGTTCAAAAATAATTTTTTCTTTATCTAGGGAAAATAAATCATAGGATGAAAGTTTGTTCAATTCCTCACTATGGTCGCCACTATGTTATCGCTCTATAAATTCCCAGAGGTTGTCGGGAGGTAGAATAAATTTGTCAGAGGTAACTTTATCGAACCACTTCGAAACTGGGATCTAGCCTTGTTAGTTTTAGAGAGGGATCTCTCTGTAAGATTTATATATGTTTCAGGTTCCAGATATTAGGCTAGTTAAATAAATAGGATCGTGTTGTTTTTTTTTATAAAATGGATGAAATATTGATTACACATCCATTGGGATATGGGGTCTGTGTTAAGGTTCGAGATCTGAGAATAGATTTTATTAGGTCTCTTCACAGGGCAGGATAATGCCAATGTTGGATCCTTGAGAATTTAAAGTGATGGATAGCAGAAATAGATGAGATGATGAACTACAACAAATAAGCATTGAAGAATTTCTTTATCACAACATCAAAAGACAAACACTTAGATATTTAAAAGCCAGAAACAAAGTATACGAAGATAAATTATACAACTTTAGCTTCTTTCAAATGATCATATATAGAAAACAAGATGATAACGAAGTAAAATAAACCATTCAATGAAGAGGAGTAAACATCACCAACATAAAACATGCAGGAATCCTATGAATCGTCCCTTTTATTACTGGTAGATCTCTTCAAAAAAATTACATTTTATGGCTTGCTTGGGCATAAAGATCCACCCTCAATACTTCAAAGTTTGAAGTATTTATAGAAAGAAATTACAATTTGGTCCTATCATTAATGATTAGGATGTGGAAGAATCCAAATCTAACTACCTATATAGAAAAATACAGAATTGTAGGAAATGCTAATGATTTGTCGAATTCTTTGTGTTGATTTTCGGGAAGGTCGTTGGTGAGTCATCAACTTGACTTTGACTGTTCTGCGTGTTGACTTGTACATCCACATCACCTTCTAGCCGATAAAGTCACAGAAGTCTTCCCACCTCTGCTGACTGGGAATAGTAACTTTGAGCAGCCTTCGGTATACCTCGTCTGTCTCTGTGTACTTAGCGAAGGTGGGCTCGGTGATGAAAATATACTTTATCTCTTGTTGAATAATCAGGTCTAATATCAGAGTTTCCAAGAAATCTTTTCCCATTATACTACCTTGTATGCCTGCAAACGTGGACCCTTCCTTTTCCACTGTGAGGATCTTTTGCTTGTAGTATGAGAGAGTGACTAGGTTGTTATTCATCACAAATAAACTTGGAAGACCCTTTTTTTGTAAAGAGTCGACCTTGCTGAAAAACCTTTGTACTGAAACATCCATGGTCTGAACTCTCTCTTCGAGTGGTAGCATTAGCCCCCTCTTGGTCAATACTTTCTTGACTTTGAGAATCGTTTCAGTCCTATCCTCAATTTGCATGGCTTCTAGCTCTTCCTTTGATTTAGAATTTAAGAATCTGATTATCTCGTTTGCCTCTGTAGGAATTTCTACCAATTCACCCTTTATCCTGTCGATGGCCTGTCTAGCTCTCTGCACTAGCTCATGTTGTTCAAACATAATTTGTATCAGGGGCCATATCTATATCATTGATTGACAGATGTCCATGAAATATTTTCTTTAGCCTCTGACAATGTTTTAGCCATGACTGTTTCCATCTGCAGCTGCTGCAGTTCCTGTTTGAGCCTCTCTGATTTATGCATCTCAGTTTTGTAGCTAGCTTGGAATGTGGATTTCATCTTTTGGAGATTTTGAATCTCTTCATGTAGTTTTCTGATTTTTGCCCATTGCAGAGTCATGTCTTCCATATCTTTTGCCAATTTCTCTGCTGCATTTGGAGTTGTCCCTGAGGTCGCTACTGGAATTTCGCCTGTAGTGGCTGATGTTTTCGTTGTTGTTCTAAACCCTATGATAGGAACTGCATTCAATGGTATGACTACCATTGGCACATTCTACTCCTTTTCCTTTACTATCTTGTCCAACTCGGCTTCCATTTCTTTAATCTGAGTGTTCTGATCCATGATTAAATTCAACATCTCCTCTTTCTGGCCTTCAGTCTCAGCCATATCATTAGTTCATGGGTCTTCAGTAGAAAATATTTTCAATTGTTTCCTCATGGAAGCTATGTGTGCATTCTTGTTTTTGACAAGCTCTTCTGATACTTTTATATTGGATGAATCATATCCAATTCTGAGTACCAGTTCCTCTAGAGTTTTTATTTTGTTATCCTTTGCTAAAGAGGACACATTCTTCAGCTTCACATGAGTCTGGACATTGGTCAAGGAAACCTGTAAATTTTCCACATTCGTGGAGGTGTTTGCCAAGGTGGAGAAAATCATTTCTCCAGTCTGTCTGTGCAAATCCATCTGATCAACTGGATGTAACTCTGTAGAATCAAACTCAAATGTTTCCCTTTTATAATCAACAATTTCTTTGGGATGAGGTCCCTATGCCTGCAAGTAGGCCATGTGCATTCTCCCCTTCTTTGTATTGAATGCGGACAATAATCTATGTTGGACTGTGGGATGTTTGTTTCCAAAATTGAGCATAGGTAATATTTGACAGCATCTCATTTTTCTTCTTAATCAGGTTATATTTCTCAAAAAGGTTCATCCCTGCAAGCTCCTATGCAACTCTGGTTGTTAATGTTGTATCAACCTGCTTCTTTGACAAGGAGGTGGAAATTGTCAGTTGGATTCCTAAGGTAAATGGAGAATGATCACCTTCCATGACTGTAGTAGATTGAGTCTCTTCTCCACCAGACCTGTCAAGTGTATGACTGGTCTTGGGCCTCTTTCTATCAACCTAGAAATCATTTGTGGAGACTTCAGTGACCAAGGTAGATCCCTCTTTCCTATATCTTTTCGTGCCTGAGGGGTATTAAACTGTGAAATACTGGCAGAAGGAGGTTGTTTTTTTGTAACTATCAGAGTGTTCTCATCCCACTATGTCTTGTTCATGAACTTCTCAATTTCTAGTTTGGGAACATGAGCATATGGAGATATTTTATTCCTCAGTCTAGTTTCTGCGATGACACCACAAGGATCATAATGCCAAGAGAAACTGACACTGAATTTCATTTATTTTAAGAGTTTGTTGTATTCTTCTCCTACAGATCAATTGTTACAAATGAAAGATCCTATATGTCCCTTGATCCTCAATTGTTGTTTCTTTTTGAAGAACGTGAAGTGAATATTTTCTGAATTTATCGTCTACCAGATATATTCCAGAGCGAATATCTTGACAGGTAGGTACTTGGGAAGTTTGTAGGGGGCTAGCTCACATCTGTAAACTTTGATCTCTGTGTGATCTTGGTACAAATACCAATCCCCTGTTTTGGAAAGGTTTGATAGGTTTAGGATTCTTTGAATCTCTTCATTTATTCTGGGTTCCTTCCGTCCACTTAACATGCTTACCACTGGGTGGTAAAACTAGTCGATGAAACGCTTGAAACTGAACTCAGATGAGTTCTTTCTTAACAACAGTGTCCATGATGTAACTGAATGTGGATTACCATATTTTTCGAGCTTCTGTAGGGAGAAAGAAAACTTCCCTCACTGAAAAAAAAGGAACATGTAGGCCAGTATTGATGAATAAATGAACATTCCTTCAGTAGGAAAATTGAAAAGTTGCTCATGAATGTTATCATCCAGAAACTGGCTGAAATTGAATTGGGTGGTGGCCTTTTCTTCAGTGGATACAATGGACAAGAAACCCAGGATGGGTTCATCCACCTAGTCGCCTGAATAATACCAGAGCAAACAGCATAGGGATGAAATAATTTGGTTACCTTTTGTTGAAAACATGGAGGAATGGTAGGGGGATTTTTCTTGGGAAATTGGGCACTCTTAGGGAGGAAAAGTTAAAAAATCTACGCTCTCTGGGGAAAATACAAATTTTGGTACATTTTGGTTAAAATCTTAATGGTCAAAGGGGAAAAGGATTCAGATCTGTATATTTGCATCATCTGGTCAATGGTTTTGGGTGTAATGGTGAACAAGGTCTCTCCAGATGATGAAACGATAGCTCTCTGATTGGGAAGATAGTGCACCTGGCACTTGAGGGAAAACTCAAGAAAATGATGAATTTGGGGAAAAAGATACAGTGGAAGATTGGACTCCCAGAGTCCAATCCCATCACTCTGGTGTAGGAAAGTGTCTTTGAACCATGAGTGCAATTCAACAAAATCGAATTCACATTTAGGCTCTGAAATTAGGTAATCTTTCTCGGCCAGAGGGATATGATCAAGATCAATGGGGGGCAGGAGAAATGGATTTTCATCGATCTCTAAATGTTTGGACTTTGGTGCCATCAGTTTAATTCATACCTCCAAATCTGAGAAAGAATGATGTTGACTGTAATTTCTAGGAATTAATGGAGGTTGTAGGTGGAAAAATCTAAGAGGATGATGGCTTCAATGGCAACTGGATAGTGAATGGTGAAGAAATGGTGAAAACCGAGATTATCTGGATGAACAGGTATCCATTGGGGCGCGTGGGACAAGTCAACACTCTAACGGATATGTTTGCCCGCATTGATTGGCCAATGGATATCTCGGGGATGAGGTGGCGGGTAACAGATGGGTTATAGGTGCATGAGGATGATGTGAAGGGTACTGAGTGGATGATAAGCAGATGAGATGTGACATGCAATGGGTGAGTGGGGAAAAATCTATGATGGCAGAGTAATGGCACATGACTTACAAACAACGGTATTGGAGCATGACGTCATGTGTCGGAGGTGGTATGGAAATCTGGCATGGCGGTTTATCAGAGGGGGGGGTTTAGGAGGTAACTAGTTTAGAGAAAGGGGGTCTGAGTTAACATAATTTCACCATGTTAGGATGGGGCCCGCCGAGGAATACCACCATATCGGACCCCCCCCCCCCCATTGTTAAATGTAGAATGGTCGGGGGGGTCCGATATCACCTGTCGACCGTAGATCTAAGCGTTTTTTGCTCAGTTGTTGATCTAGGTGCACCCTTTAATCATGGAGTGTGAATCATATTACATTGCAAAAACTTAGGATAATGCCATTTTGTCATTTTTTTGTGCTGCTCCCTTTCATTTTGTCACCAAGGGGTTAGAACACAACCTTCTAACATCAAAACAAAGAATCTCAACCAATTTATGCTTGTTTTATTGAAATAAAATCCAAACTAACCTATGTCCTAATTTATTTACCTAACACATTTAACCCATATTAGGTTGTTGGTATAAAAATTACTCTACCCTGGGGCTATTTGATCAAGTTTAAACAGTTTGATCAAATTTATTCACTAGCTAACCTAACTAACTTGGCTAAGATTAAATAGTTTAGCCAAGATTTATTCACTAATCCTATCAGCGTAAATTCAAAATACTTGACCATGGTTAGACTGTATGGATTCAAGACATTATTATTGCATGGGGTTTATCATTTTTCTTTTCATACCCTCTTTTATTCTTTCTTTCTTTTCTTTCTTTTTTCTTTTCTTTTTCTTTTCTTTTGTAAATCATTTATAGAATGAAATATTATTTACAACCAAAAATACAACAAGAGTAAAAAATTTCCAGTCACCAGTTGATCCTTTGAAACATAAGGTTATAACAGTTTCCAAATTAGCGAACTTGTCAAAACCTTCAACACACTCATGTTCATAAGGGCCCTGATTTCTCATTAATCTTATTTTAGATATGACCTGATGTGGATCATATCTTCTCCCTTATAGTTGTGAAAATCCAAACTCCTTGAGTTTGGTCTAGATCTGGGATAAGCAAGATCTATTCTTCACAATGAATGGTCCTATAATGAAAGGAAATTTCAGGTTGGACACCTTGTGCAGTTTCAGGAAATGTTCTATCTCTGAGATGACTCTTTTCCTAATGAACTCCAGGGAAACGACTCTGGGTGTCAAAAAGATAGGGAGAAGATAAGGTGCCTCTTGAAAACCATATACCCAAATTACTATAGAATGAATGAACAACACCCAATCTCCTACTTTGTTTTTTGAATTTGGCTATAAGTAGCTTTTCATGTCCTCTAGGACTCTTGGCAGGCTGGTGTTGAAGATCAAACTGTAAACTCTCGACATGATCTTATTTATGAAAATGAGTATTGTGATTCTTTTGAATTCCATGGAGATGAACGTTGCTTCAGGAAACTCTTTGTTGTTTGTCTCTAAGAACATTTTTAGCAAGTATGTGTAATACCTGAAGTGCCTTAGTGATTGGAATTTCACTAGTTGTTTTTGTACATTATCAGCTATGAATTTATCAAAACTGATACAAAATGATTGACTAGATTCTGATTGAAAAAAGGTTAACAAAAAACCTAACATGACCTCAACTACATATTTGTCATTATCTAGACCTAAAATCTAACTGAGTATGGAACATGTCCACTACATTCATTACATAACTATGTCATTTACATTCATTAGCAGGGACAGACTCTCAGAATACTTCTCGGGTTTGACAATTGTCTGCAAAAATAGGTTTCTAACCTCGAGGGGACATTCCCTGTAAGATGTAACTATCCTTTCTTCATAGAAGGGTTCATACACTATGGAAATGGACTTTGGTATGTTGAGGGCGTATCGAACAAACTTTCAATCTATTCTACACAGGACCTTCGACCCTAACCTATTTAAAACAACCCTCTCTTCCTATGAGGATTGTTCAGCGCACCAGCCTATGAATTCTAGGAAAGGGAATGTGACTTAGATGATGTAAGGCACTATGGAGGCTTGGACCACTTCAAGAAAGGGTATTTTTCTCCCTACATGATCTGGAAAATTGGCTCTGGACACAGAGACGGGTGAGATGGTTATTTCAGTGTCAAACAAATCAGAGTCTCTGACGATTAGGGATTCTTTTCTTGGTGGGGGATCTTTATTTGTTACAGAAAAAATGACAGGATCCATGGTGATGATGAAAAATACCTACGAATGAGTGGATGATGTGAGAATTTGGTGCACTGTTGAGCTTAGGTTCGACTAGAGCGGTCATGCCTCTTTTAACGTTCAAATGATTTGAAAAAGCATAAAAAATGACAAGCCCCCCCCCCCCCCCNCCCCTATATACGCTTTCTGATATCGAGGATGAGGAAAATCAGTTTGGGGTAGACTTCTTTTCGCCACGATATCTATCTGGTGGCACCACGCGGCCTCGAGTCGAAACCACTGTATTTTCATCGGACCGCTTTCAAATAATTAACCTTTGTGCTAGTTCTTCGCCCGATATGGCCTCCGACCGTTGATCTGTGGTGCCTGAGATCTATGGCCCGCCGGGTCCTGTCAACCCTATGCCCCTGCTAGATTTAGACTTATTCTTCTAGAGGTGGCCCCATCCTCCATTTTATTGTGTATCTACACTGGTTTATCCCCTCACTAAGTTCTGAGACTTGGATTCCATCAAGAATTTTTTATGGTGATAACAAAAACATTTAAGACCTTAACTATTTACAACCATTAGCCATCCCAAGTCAGCGCTGGGATGAGGTTTCCATGGATTTCATCGCAAGGTAACTGATGTCTGAAGGAAAGAGTGTCATCATGATGATTGTTGATAGATTGACCAAGTACATACACTTTTGTGCACTCTCTCATCCTTTCAAATCCAATACAGTTTCCATTGCATTCATGGAGACATTTCAAAAGCTACATGGAAGCCCAAATATTATTGTAAGTGACAGAGATCCCATCTTCACTCTACATTTTTGGACATAATTATTTTCTTTTTTTTGTACTCAATTGGCTCGTAGCTCATCTTATCATCCTCAATCTGATGGACAAACTAAGATGGTGAAAATATTTATGGAAGGATACATTTGTTTCTTTATCTTTGATAAACAAACATAATGGTTCAAATGGTTACCCTTGGTAGAATGGTGGTATAACACTTCCTTTCATACTGCAACAAAAATGACACCATTTATGGAACTTTATGGATATCACCCACCTTCAATCACTTCTTCTCTAAAATAAAAATCTAAGGTTCAATCAGTGGAAGATCACATCGAGCATCAACAACAAGTTCTCCAACTCTTCAAGGAGAACCTGACCATGGCACAAAATCGCATGAAACAACAAGTAGATCAACATCGTAGTGAAAGAAGTTTTGAAGTAGGGGATTGGGTATTTTTAAGACTACAACCATACAAACAAATATCCCTCAAGAAAGCTAAGAAGGATAATAAATTATCACAAAATCACTATGGCCCTTATAAGGTGTTGCAAAGTATTGGTGCTTTGGAATACAAATTGGAGTTGTATGCATCTTCGTAGGTACACCCAGTTTTCCATGTTTCATGCTTAAAGAAGGTTATAGGTGACAAGATATCAATTCAAAATATATTTCTATAACTGGATGAGGAAGTAAAATTTGTATTGGAGCCTGAATATATCATTGGCACAAGAATTTTCCAGATGAGGAATATATCCATTTCAGAGTATCTCATTAAGTGGAGGAAACTACCTGCTGAAGCTTCCACTTGGGAAGATGAGTATTTTATAAAGAAGTATCCATAATTACTCAAGCTTCATAGAAAACAATTGTCTGAAGGGGAGGGGCATGTTAAGCCCTAAATAGTGGCACATTACCCCTTAATTGGGGCATATTACATTAGTAATATTATTTTATTTATGTCGACTTGGGTCCATTAGTTGTAATTTTACCTCCTAGTCTCCTATATATATCAAGGAGACCTTTTCATTTGGAATCATCTTGTATTTGGAAATTTATGTGGTGTATAAGGATTGTTCCCCCTCGAAGAGGCTTATTATCTTAAATTCTTTATTTTTCAAGGCATTAAGTACTTATTCTGGGTTTTTTTATGCTATTTTGATATTTGGTTCGTAAAAATAATGGATCTCATCAATAGAGTTATCCATAGAGATGTTCCATGATATTATTAGAACGATGTCAAGTCACCCCAGGGGCCAGTACTCATAATGAATCTTAAGGCCATATTTATAGTGAAATAATTGTGCAATATGTGGGAAGTTTTTCCCTCTTTCTCTCTCTTTATTTTGAAATTAGAGGACCTCAAACAATGCTCAATTTAGCTGAAAAATTCTCTCAACTATCATAGGAATTTTTCCACGAGTGTTTCAAACAATCAAACTTGAAAGGAATATGAAATGTTGTATGAGAGAAAAAAACAAAATAAACATATAGGGAACTACTAAGCATGAATCATCTAGCTTATGAAAAGAATAATGTGTTGAGTAATTAAGACTTTAGCATCTCTAACAGATGCATAAAGATCAATAAAACCCCACTTCAAATAGTTAACACATTCAAACACATGGAGGCACCCTCTATATATCATTTAAATGCACAAATAAAATGACAAGAATTGGTCATACATTTAGAGGAAATTAATTATGTGTCATTACCAGACATCATACAGTAACATTGAACATAGTGAATGGCTTGTTGTTTGAGCTTTTATATATTATATCTTATACAAGAAAAGCAAGAGTGGAAGGAGGTTCTTTATAGGAACAAAAATAATGTAAGGAAGGAATTACATACTGAAACTTAAATGCAGAGGATGATTATTCAGTTTCCTGCTACATTTATCAACTAGTTGTGCTCAAGGTATCTGGTCAAACAAATTTGGTTGTAAGAAACTCTTCAATCCCACAAAGTGTCAATATCAACAATTGATTCCATCATTGTCTTTCATCCCTCTCTCTCATGCCTTAAAAATTCTTTCTAAAACCATTTCCTGCTTCTTGAAAAACATTTCCGGTTTCTTGATTTTTGAGTGGTTTTTCTCTGGTAACACTTGAATAAATTACTCTCACTTGCTAGGTGAAATTTTGTTATAAAGAAATATCATGGAGAAACTAAAGATTTTCAAGTAAAAATATCTACTTGAGCCTTGTCCCTGAAAAATCCATGCAATCATTTCTTCTTTGACTGGAATCTCTAAATCCTAACTATAGAGATCGCATGACTCAACATCCATCGGATCGATATCAACAATCAATATCAACCATTGATATTTAAAAATAGAAATTTACATTGTCCGAAGACAACCCCGATGCTTTTATCAGTGATTGAGGTATCAACGATCGAGGAATAGTTGTGATCAAATCTAGACAATCCATCTTGCAGTGAATATGAGTTGTCCATCAAAAAACTAATTAAATTTGGGTCGTTGATATCTGGGCCAATGAGCCCTAAATTCCTTGATTTTTAAAATTGAAACTGAATCGTTCATCTGGAACATGATCCAATATGGGTTGTTAATCTACTGAACTTACCCTCTCCTTAACGATGTTGTCATCAGGGAAATTGGTTATAACCCACATCAAGGAATGGTCATTGCCTTTTATTACAAATGTCATCTAAGATAATATCCGTTATTAATATTTCCTTGAACCCAAGAGATTCGTTGATCTGGGGTCAACTAAAATCCAAAAATCATTAAGGGATTGACCCAGTTATGTTGACGTCACTATGGATACGTGACAATTTTCTATTGTCCCATGATGGCACTGACACGACAGGAGAATGGGACATGTGTCAACCCTTTTTTGGTGTGTTGACATGTGCATCAAGTGACTTCCTTGTGCCCATGTGGAATTCTCTGATTGGCCCTAACAATGATTTTCTAGCAGGTTGATGTGACACCTAGACATGAGGTTTCAATACCAGAGAATGAATATAAATTGTTGATCATCCCCACTTGGAACAACGTCCAACTAGATATGGAGCATCCATCATAGGTGCCCCATTTGATGTGTTGTAGGATCATGCTCGAATAAAACTCTAAATTGGGAACTATGACGATCGTTGATCTTTCACCAATGCAAGGGGATTCCTCGATCTAGGATCAACCAGAAGCCCAAAATATCTAAGGCATGAACATTATTACATGGACATCACCATGGAAACATGGAAGCTCCTCATTGGTATTTTTTGACACTGATGTGGCACACAAGTGGGACACATGTCACTTGTATTTGAGGTTCTTACCCATGTAATAGGCAGGTTCCACATGTCCACATGGTAGCCTCTAGTAGGCTCTCACAATGCTCTATTAGAGGGATAACATGACACCTGGCAAGGAAATATTAATATCATAGGCTAGATTTGGACCATTGATCTGTCAAGGGAATGATTGATAGTGTGATGAAATATGGGCCATTCATCGAATGCATATCATCGAAGTGGTCAGAGATTGAGTTGCAAATAGGAGTCCAAAGAGTGGACTCTGAAAAGACTCAGTAGTATAAATATGGAACTTCCATTGAAGGCCTGAGAATCTTTGAGGGTCATTGACTTTATCATTTTTTGAAGGAAAAAATTTGCTAAAGTAAAGATCATCATGTTGACAACAACCTAGACATGTGACAGATTTCTATTGGCCCACAATGGTACTGTTGTGGTTTTGGAGAAGGACATGTGTCACCAAGAATTGTGATTTTTAGTTATGCATGTGGTGATTTCCCCTTGTCCATGTGGCATCCTCTCATTGGATCTACTAGTTATTCACTAGTGTTCTAATGTGAAACCTGGTGGATAGATTGTGATATCATTAGATCAAATATGAGTTGTTGATCTCTTGGGACATAATTTATGGTGCGGTGAGATCCGGGTTGTCCATCAGAGGTTCTCTATCAAAGTATTCAAGGTCAAGGCTATGAAAAGGAATCTGACGAGGGGACTCTGAGCCTGGATCCTTCCCATTGCTCTAGGTTTACGAGGGGTAGTATGAATACACGTGAGGTTTTTCAATCTAACTCGAACAAGAACAAAAAATAAGTTAAGTCATGAACGTTTTTTCCCTGGCGTCACCTTGGACACGTGGTGCCTTCCCATTAATCCATGTGGGAACTGATGTGGCAGACAAATGTGACACCTTGTCTAGAGACTATAGTATCTGAGATCATATCTGAACCATTGATCAGGGGTCATGCTTACTTAAATATGAGCCATTTATTCAAGGGGTCCCATAGAAGTGCTTAAGGCTTAGGCTTCAAACTAGACCCCAATGAGGGGACTCTAAAACTACATGTTGTTCATTGATCTTCCATTCCTGCATCTGTCTAATCTATCAGGGCCCCGAAAGTTACTAGCACTTGGTTTTATGCAATGGTCTCATGATAAGACTTTGGGATATGGGTGATCAAACAATTTTAATGCATGTTAAGCCCTTGTTTACTGCGACAAGCCCCTTTGAATTGCAAAAAATCCCCTTTGAATTGTGACAAGCCCCTTTTAGGCTGCAACAAGTCCCGATGGATTAATTATTTATTTATGTGCACAAGGGAATGTATTTTCTACCTATTTATTCCATATTCCTTATGAAAATTTGACTTTGAGTTGCACAAATTCTCCTGAAGTTCGCCTTTCTACCACTAACTCACCCAATATTGACTTGGACACTTCCTTGAATCCTCATTTCTTTGGTAGGAACAAAAATTGTACTAATATTTGGCTCCAGTGGGGACAACATACCCCTATGGTCTATTGAGAACTGTAGACCAAGTTCCTTCTTCTGTTGGGTTATGGAGTCTACCTCAAAAATTATATCTCCTTCAAATATGAAAACTAATCTAATGTGTGACACAAAAATGCTCAATAACTTACAGCGTTAGTATCCTACCTACTTTCTCAAGTAACAAAAGGTGGATGAAGTAAAATTAGAACAAACTCTACAAACTGAAAACAAATTCTTGACTACAATCTTATTTATGTACATAACCTTCCTACTCTAATTATTTCATCCAATTTAATCAAGTGATATGACATTTCCAATGATACCAGGATAGTTCCTTACTACATGGATTAATTCCTTGTATGTGCCTTTGCAAAATAAGGACAAGAAAAAATGGAGACTGCAACATCATATGAATATGATTTTCATACTTATGATCTAAAATTACTAGCCTCATACATCTTAATACATTTGAGGCATTAGGTAATGTAGACTCCAACCAAAATGCATCTGGATCATGAAATATCTAACGGGGGATGACAATTTTCTCAACAAAAATTGAGGATTCTTCTTCATGATGGATTTGACTGAATTTCTCCTACACACTCTTCCATTTCTCTGCTTCTGATTCTGATGAAGAAAAAGGAGGAAGTACAACAATTTTGTCACATGCTAAAACTTCAACTGGTTCCTATTCAAAATTATCAATCTTTGTAGCTTCAAGAACAAATGAAAATAATTCATCAATCTAAAACCCTTCACCAGAATCCTCATAACTCGCATAGATAGGTGCACTAATATTTTTTTTTTGATAAATCAACTTTAGATATATGTTCTTCAATAGAAATCTCTGATTTTGTGTCATGATGGTCAAGTATCGACATATTTCTATTTGAAATTTTTTTGAATGATGATGCATAGATTTGCACATATTCTTCAACTTTGTATTCATAAAAAATAGGATATGTGGTGTAGAATCCAATATGAGAAAATTTCTCATGAACCAACCCTTGAGTAGTAGATGGCTCATAAAGAAAAAGGGGAAATACTTCATCAATGATGTTAACTTGAAACATATTTACATAATTTTTAGCAACACAATCTGGATTTAGATCAATTGGTGTGACAAAAAACATGATCTCTTCTTGCAAATCCTCATGAATATATCTATCACCGACATTCATTTCAAGCTCAATTCTAGAAAATTATTTATTTTTTTCACTGATGTAAAATAAATCATCTTTGTATTCTATAACTGACTAAAGTTATTCATTACAACATTGTTCAAAAGGAAACTCATAATATGGAAATTCAACAATCTTCTCTGAATCTTCTTGAAAATATAAATATTCATCAACACATACCAGATTCCTTGAAACAATAGAGGGTATTTACAACTCATTACCATCCTTAAAACAAGAAATATCTATCTAAAAATAATTTTGACTAATATCTTTCAAGGAAGAAAGAAGTATCATATCCTCCTGTAGATTCTATGAAACTTATGTGCAATCACTCCCCAATGATATCTCTTCATTTGAATCTTCCATGCCATCTTCTTCATTTTCACTATTATAGTAAGCTCCCCTTTCAAAATCTTGTTTATATTCCTCATCTGTGATCTCCCCTTTCTCTTCATTATCATAGGAAGATTCATCTATATCCAAGAGGAAGATCAATGGGATACCTCTTTTTGTAATGAGAATGAAACATTATATGAAAATATTTTAGTGAAGTTATACAAGAAATGGGTAAGGATCTATACCATTGATGATCGTCTCTCTCTAAATCATGAAAATATTCATTAGGACATCTTCATGAAAAACACTCAGCTAATGCATACAATAATGTAATTCTACTAAATGATGAGTCAATTTATCATTATCAACTTCTAGGAATATAGGAAGATAGTATTCCTAGAATCTTAGACGAGGCACGGGATTAGGAAATCCATGTATATTTGAAAAATCAAGTGTATAAAACCTTTCATCTACTATATCAAGACTTGATATTTCCAGTAAAACATAGTGGAGTCTCTAGTGGGATCACAGTGGATGGGGGAGTAATAGCATTTTCAAGAAAGTTCGAGGGGAAGGGCCTACTTCTTGAAAACATTATAAAAAATAATTCAGGAGCAATATCAAAGGTTATTGGCGGGGGGGTGGGGGGGGGGATTTGAATTAGAAAACTCGTTTTTAGGTGTATCAATTAGATCTACATATTTCATCACTTCTATGAATAACATAAGAAGAGACTTCTAGATAAGGGTTTATATGTAAGAAAAAGAAGGTCTGACGCTCTCTGATGTTCCTCCACATCATAATATTTTTTGGATCGGAATAGACATGAACCTGATCAAAGTCAGAGTGGATTCTGGTATGTCTTCTAGCAGAGGCCATATTGTCCTTATGTGGAGTCACCAGGTGAAATATTAATAGACAAGTTCATGAGCCATGTTCATCGTTAAGTCTCAAAGATTGCAATGTTGTATCTCCAGGGAATATTTATTAACTTACATCCCCCAAAAATGCACCATTACAGATGTTATCCCTCAATATGTTTCAGGATATTATTGGAATGATGTTGAGGCACCCCAGGGGCCAAGACTCAGAATGAATCTTAAGGCCAAATTTGTAGTAAAATAATTATGCAATATGTGGGAAGGTTTTCCCTCTTTCTCTCTATTTCTTTTGAAATTATAGGACCTCAAACAATGCTCATTTTAGCTGACAAATGCTCTCAAATATCAGAGGCATTTTTTGATGAGTGTTTTAGACAGTCAAGATTGAAAGGAAGATGAAATTTTGGATCAGAGAAAAAAAATAAACATGAAAGGAACTACTAAGAATGAACCATATATATTATGAAAAGAATAGCGTGTTGATTAATCAAGAATTCAGTATCTCTAACAAATGCATACAGATCAAGAAAAACCTACTCCAAATGATTACAATCTTCACACATTCCAACACATGGAGGTACCCTATGCATATAATTTAAATGCACAAATAAAATGACAAGAACTCGTCATACATTGATAGGAAGTTAATTTTGTATCATTCCCAGACATCATATAGTAAGACTGAACGTGGTGAATGGCTTGTTGCATGAACTTGTGTATATCAAATCTGATACAAGAAAAATAAGAATGGAAGGAGGTTCTTTACAAGAACAAAAAATATTGTAAGGAAGGAATTACAGACTGAAACTTAAATGTAGGAGATGAATCTCGGGTTTCCTACTGCATTTATCAACTGATTGTGCTCAAGGTATCTAGTCAAACAAATTTGGTTATAAGAAACTCTTGAATTCCCCAAAGTGTTGATGATCCGAATTTTAGGGGGTATATGGTCTAAATTTGGATACAAAAGTCGTAAATCTATAAAGATAATAAATTTCCCATGTTGATCGAGGATATTCCCACCTCGTCATTAATTAACTGGGCTAACAAGTGTCCCATATGGGTCAAAGAGAGTCCCACCTCTCCATTATTGTATTGGGTTTTATTTTCCACTACTTAGTTAGTTGTGTAGTTAGATCTCTTATTATAATAATAGATACTCATTTAACGAGCTCTTTCCATTATTGTATCGAGTTTTATTTTCCACTACTTAGTTAGTTGGGTAAATAGATATATTATACTAATAATAGAGACTCATTTAATGAGCTCTTTTTTACTTTGTCCAATGGACCATTTTGTAATGCTATACAAAGTCCTAGGAAGCCTTCTCATAATATCAAGTTACTCATTTTGGCTTCTCTCACATTTTCTATTGTTCATTGTGAGATTAATTAGCTCTGAGTGATTTACTAGTAATTAGTCCTAGAGGTGAGGCTCCTCTTTGATCCTCACCTCTCAAGTAATTCATTTACATGTTTTTTTTTGTCCATGCTTCTTTTCATGCAAGATTGGCACATCTAATCTCCTCCTCTCTTGGAATTTAAGGCATCCGGATCTCAGCCTTGAGATCTGGATCAATGGTATTAGAGAGGGTTACTACTCCATGGGAACTAGGGTTTGAAGCATATTTCAGGTTCAAACATTTTAATCAATCACCAACCTCCTTTTCGTACTATCAAAATCCATTTGGTAGGCCATACACTGTAAACATCATAGTTGGTCCACATGCACTATAGGGATTGTTTTAACCTCTGATATTCGTTCACCATTATAAGGAGAACCATACATGGATTCACTACATCCATATATCGATTCACTACATCTATACATGGATTCACTACATCTATACATGTATCCACTATATCCATTGGTATGAAACATTTTCAACAAATTTGCAGGGTGTCCATGTTGTCCTTGAAGGTTCCACAACCTCTACAATAGCCCAAGTTGCTCTACAAAACCTTGGCACAATTTGTGGCCCTCTACACTCATACAAATTTATGTAGGTGCCATGACCTCAACAAAACATTTCAAATGCTCTACCATATCTCATTGGAAATATATATTGAACATCTCAAATGAGTATTTCGCAGAATCACATTTTTCTTCCTGGTTTGAGAGATATTATCAATTGAATCTCAACATGTATTTGACCCAAGGGGGTCACATGTACCACCATATTCAACGGTACTTTCCTCCCTTATCAGGAAACTATAGAAGGATTTCCACATATTTCTAGAAACATATCTTCAATATCTCAAATGGGTATTTTGTGGAATCTCATTTGGCTTTCTGGATTGAGAGATATCATCAATTGAATCTCAGCATGTATTTGACCCAAGGAGGCCGTGCATAAAACCATATTCAATGATATTTTTCTCCCTTCTCAAGAAACCCCAGAAGGAGTTCCACACATGAATGGAAATATCTCTTCAAGATATCAAATGGGTATTTTTCATAATTTCATTTTGTTGTCTAGTTTATGAGATAGCTCTTTTTGAAGCATCACATGTATGTAACCAGCGTGGCCACACACCCTTGAAATTTGGCCTGGATCTTCTCACTCCATGGGCGACATCAGAACAATTTCCATATACCAATGGAAATATATCTTCAGTAGCTCAAATGGGTCTTCGACGGAATTATATTTCATGACCTGTAGCATAAGTTACAAATAAATTTGTAGAAGAAGATTCAAAGCCTCCAAAGTCGTGATTTTTTCATTTTTATTAATGTAAACGATTATGGGTCAGCCACACAAAACCATTACATTTATTGAGAGTTAGAACACTGTATTCATGGGTCTCTTTGTATCATGGGTAAACTGACGAGGACCATGATTTTCTAAGGGGGGAGGAATGATCTAAATTTTAGGGGGATATGGTCTAAATTTGGATGCAAAAGTCATAAAGCTATAAAGCTAATAAATTTCTCATGTAGATCAAGGAGATTACCACATCCTCATTAATTAATTGGGATAATAGGCTGTCCAGATGGGTCAAAGAGAGTACCACCTCTCCATTATTTTATTGGGTTGTATTTTCCACTACTTACTTAGTTGGGTAGTTAGATCTGTTATTATAATAATAGAGACTCATTTAATGAGATCTTTCCATTATTGTATTGGGTTTTATTTTCCACTACATAGTTAGCTGGGTATTTATATCTATTATACTAATAATAGAGACTCATTTAATGAACTCTTTTTTACTTTTTCCAATGGACCATTTTGTAATACTATATAAATGCCTAGAAAGCCTTCTCATAATATCAAGTTACTCATTTTGGCTTCTCTCATATTTTCTATTGTTCATTGTGAGATTAATTATTTCTGAGTGATTTAATAGTAATTAGTTTTAGAGGTGAGGCTCCTCTTTGAGCCTCACCTCCCAAGTACTTCATTTACATGTTTTTTTTCGCCATGCTTCTTTTCATGCAAGATTGGCACGTGCAAGATCCTCTTCTCTCAGCATTCAAGCCATCCAGATCTCAACCCATGAGATATGAATCAGTCAAAATCAACAATGGATGCCTTCATTGTATTTTATCCCTCTCTCTCATGCCCTAAAGATGCTTCATGAAACCATTTCTTTATTCTTGAAAACCATTTCCATCTTTATTTTTTAGTGGTTATTCTTTGTTAAAACTTGAATAATTTACTCACTTACTATGTGAAATTATGTTATAAATAAAGATCATGGAGCAATTGGAGATTCACAAGTTGAAATATCTACTCAAGCCATGTCTCTGAAAAATACCTGCAATCATTTAATATTTGGATGGAAGATCAAAATCCTAAATGAATAGATCATGTAACTCAACAATCGTTGGATTGATCTCGATGATAAATATCGACTGTTGATATTTAAAAACAGAACTTTACATTGTCAGAATACAACCCTGACACATGGTGTATTGGCAATTGACGTGTCAGTGATTGAGGAATAGTTGTGATCAAATTTGGACTATCCATATTGCAGTAAATATGATCCTTATGTCATGGACCTTATCAAATTTGGGCCATTGATATGGGATTCGATGAGCCTGAAATGCCTTGATTTTTAAAATTGAAACTGAACTATCAATCTAGAACATGATCTGATATGTGTCATTAATTTGATGAACATGCCCTCTCTTAAACGATGTCATCATCTGGGAAATCGGGGATAACCCATTTCGAGAAACGTTAATTTTTTTCACCGACGACGACGTCCAAGCATATATCCACCATTAATATTTTACCAAAAACAAGAGATTCGTTGATCTGAGATCAACTAAAGCCAAAAATGGTTATAGCATTGACCTCATCATGTTAACGTCACTCTGGATATGTGGTGATTTTATGTTGGCCCATAATGGAACTGACACAATAGGAGAATGAGAACGTGTAGCCCCTTTTTTTCTGTCTTGACCTATGCATTCAGTGAGTTCCTTGTGTCCACGTGGCATTCTCTTATTGGCCCTGACAATGCTCTACTAGGAGACTGACATGACACTTGTTCGTGAGTTTATGATAATTGATAACTAACCTAGATTGTTGGTCATATCCACTTGGAACAAGGTCTAAATAGATCTGGACCATCCATCGTAGGTGCCCCATTGGGATTGTTGAAGGATCATGCTCGAATATGAATTTGAATTGGGAACTATGACGATTGTTGATATTCCACTGACACAGGGGAGTTATCGATCTGGGATCAACTAAAATCCTGAAATGGCTAAGGCATGAACATTGTTACATTGATGTCACCATGGAAAAATGTCATCTCCTCATTGGTCTTTGGTGATGCTGAAATGGCAGACAGGTGGGCCACGTGTCATATGTATTTCAGGTTTTTACCCATGCAAGGGGCGGGTTCCACATGTCCACATGGAAGCCTCTAGTAGGCTTTGACAATGCTCTGCTCGTGGGTTGACATGACACCTAGTGGGGGAAGCTCAATATCATAGGTCATATATGGACCATTCATCTCTCAGGGGCATGACTGCTAGCATGATAAAATTTGGTCCATTCGTCAGAGGCATCTCATTGAAGTGGTCGAGTCTTGAACTACAAATAAGACTCTAAAGACGGGACTCTGAAGGGAATCGATAGTAAACATATGGACTATCCATCGAAGGATTGAGAATCTCTTAGGGTTGTTGAACTCACCATTTGTAAAAACAAAAAATTGTCTAAGGACGAGATCATCATGTTGATGCCAACCTCGACACATGGCAGATTTCTATTGGACCATAATGGTATTGATGTGGCTGGGGAGAAGAACACGTGTCACCCAAATTTGTTATTTTTACCTATGCATGTCGTGGGTTCCCCATGTCCACGTGGAAACCTCTAGCTCTCTTTGACAGTGTTTCATTGGCATGCTAACATGACACATGACCAAGATACTATGAGATCAATCGATCAAATATGAGCTATTGATCTCTCGGGACATGGTTAATGGTGCGATGAGATCCGGGACGTCCATCGGAGGTGCTCTATCAGAGTCTTTGGGGTCGTGGATATGAATAGGACTCTAACAAGGGGACTTTGTTCCTTAATCCCAACCATTGATTTAGGGTTGTGATGCAGTAGTACACACGACCTCCACATCATGCTCCTACTCACAAGATCGATCAATCAATTCTTGAGCCAAAGCGGCTCATTTGATACCCTTACTAGAATCTCTACTGAAAAACCAGATCCACAGGTCCTTAATTTCTCACCCACACAGTCCTTTTCACATGACCGTGATCTTCCTCGACTCAATTTTTGGTTTCGAGACTCTATATTTCCCGATGCCAAGAGTTCCCTGTTCTCTTGAACTCCTGAACTCCGATTTTGCCGGCGCACCTTCACATGTTAGCCCTCCTGGCTAAACTCCTGGTCCACATGACCGTTATCCCATAAGATTAGAGCCTTATCTCCTATCGAAGTTTTGCGACCCAAGCGTCCAACCTTCCGTCCTTTGGATCCCTGATATACCGATGAGCGAAATGCCGATATGCTGATTTTCCTGACACATGCGCAAGTTGACTTCTCCACGCCCTGTTACTCCATCGGGATTTTGTGACTTCTGATGCTCTGGAAGTCTTGCCCTTAGTTTTCGTGAAGGCCGAACCCCTGATGCACTGATTTTGTTTTCTATCGAGACTTTCCTTGATAGTCTAGATCCTTGCCACGTGTCCCCAACAGATGGATGGCCCTAATCCAATCTTGCGATTTCGAGACTTTTGCTACTAATTTCCTGACTTCTCGACCTCGAGAACTCTGATATCCTGAAGGTCAATATCCCGATGTGATGTCAGCTAGGCCCCACAACACAGAGCTCTCACCTTTTTGCCACTCGTGAAGTCAAAAGACTTCCTCTTCCAACCTCCGATGCCCGAGTCCCCGATGTGGGTAATCTCATGACACGCGCCCGCTCCCAAATGAACGGTCCAGATCAAATCTCGCTAATTCAGGGTTTCTGGTGTCGAGTGACTCTCCTCACATCCTCGATATCCCCGATATCCCAAGCGCCGATGTCTTTCATGATTTTCTCCCTTCTTTTCACGAAGTTAAACCTCATGCAACTTCCAACCGATTTGATGGTTTTCGGGTATTACGTTCTAGATCTGATGGTTCAAATCCATCCTTCTTGTGTGCTCCTCCTGAGCTTCCTTTCTGGATGTGAAAACCTTCCAACTGTCCCGATTTCTTCGGTCGATCCGACGGTTGCTGTGCTCCCTCCTGGAGCTGCTACGCTTTCTTCCAAGACTTGGAAGAATTCCAATCTTCCAAAGGCTTCAACCTTTGTCTTCCTTCCTCTGCGAGCTCCTCATCTTTGAGCTTTTCCACGCGTATAAAAACACTGACCCTCCTGAACTTATCTTTCCTTTGAATCCTCAAAATTTCTTCAACTCCTGCCCTCTACGGAGTATTCATGCACTCACAAAGGTGCTATCCGTCCTAAGATTTCATGTGGCTTCGACCTCCAAGGAAACTCGGTTCTTTTTCCTTTTCTCCTTCAGATGGAGAATTCAGATGCCCTCCTTGCTATCTGTCTACTTGAGCAACCTCTTACTAAGCCTATCTAGTGTTCAACAACCCCGTGGAGATTCCTCCATGGACTCTTCCTTCAAAATACAGAACTCAAAGGGTTCTCTTCGTCTGTGCCTGTCTGGACCTATCTCAATGCCCTCCTGGCATAGTTCTCAGAATCCTCAGTGATTATGTTTCTTCAATGAACTTCTCAACAAAAGTATTCCTTTGTGCACTCTTTACAGTGGCTCGATGTCGACCTGGAAGAGCTTCACAGAACTCCTCAGAGCTTCTATCTGCAACTATGTTTTTCCCTTACACAACCCTGTCTCCTGAGGTATTCAACAACCTCATAGGTCTTCTCCTTGGGTTGTTGATTCCAGTTTATGTGCCACAACACGTCTTTGTCTGAACCCGCAGAATTCATAAGTGCTTCAGTGCACTGGTATTCAGAGACCGCAGTACTCTGTCACGCCCTCGTGTCATGAAACCTCAAAGACCTTCACCTGAAATTAGACTTACTCCTGCAAATGCAAACCTACAACATACATTCATATCATATGAAGAATACTCACAAAAATTCATTTAACACATAATCATTCAGGAAAAACTGTTCTTTGTATTAAATATGGAAAATGCCTGTATTTACAAGGTGTTCCTGAGCACGGCCTGTAACAAGGTCTCGGCTCTTTCTCTTCGGCTCTCTACTCATAGATTCTCTCTCGTTCTATATACACTAACTACCAAAGAGATACAATTGATCTTTTTTTACTGAGGAGGCTCTTCGAGCTCTTTCCTCCAAATCCACCTACCCTATTCAATTACATTGAATGGGTTGTCTATTCCGCTATACGGATCTAGATCTCATCATTACAAACATTAAAGGCCTTCTTATCTACAACCTATGCAAAGGCACGGTTTCACAGCTCACCAGGCTAAGCATTTAATTACATTGAATTCAGATTTCAAATGAGGTTACGCCTCTCTTCAACATGAGATTTGAATTCGCTGATGTGGCTCGCTGGTTGGCTGACGTGGAGAGATGCTCCTGCATCATACTCCTCAGCTGCAAAATTCATGAGCTCCTGCTCATGAGCTTCCCATCTCTCAGCTTTGGAAATCCTCATAGATCCCAAAAAAACCTCTGGAGTTGTCCATCCACTCCATCTCCCTGCTGCTGCTACTGCTTCGTTGCTGCTTCTTCCTTTATGCTCAGCTGCTCCTCGCTGGCAGTCTTTGCTGACCTCCTCATCAGCCTTCTGATCTCCTCGATTGTTGCATCCAACTGCTCCAATGGCTAGCCCAATCCATGCAGTCTCCTCAGCTGCAAAATTGTTTTTCACATGGGCAGATCACTGTGATCTCCCATGCCTTCTTCATCAGCTTCCAACTTCACCTGTTGGATGTGCACGCCCTACACTTTCACCCTTCTCTCCAGGGCTTCAATTTCCTCATACAAATTAGCCAAACTAATGCTATCTGCTTCTTCTTCTTCAGCTTCTGCAAACTCCCATGTTGCAGTCTTTTCAGTCTCCTGGCTGAAAATATTGAGCCATTCCTCAGAATGCTCATCATCCTCTTCATCTTCTTTGGCTGTCAGCTTTAGTGCTACAACTCTCTCAACTTCCTGGCTGGATACGTTGAGACACTCCTCAGAATGCTCATTTTCCTCTTCGTCTTCTTGGGCAGCCTCAGATATCTGCTCCAATTCTTCCGTGACAGTCTCAGTTAGCTGTCCTCCTATTTTTGTTGCATCTGCAACCTAGAATTTCACCTCCTCCTGGGCAAGTGGTAGGAATATCTCAATTCCCCCAATATTTATAAGGCTCCTCAGCTCATCCTCTTGGATGGTGAAAGTTTCCAACTTGTCGTCATCTTCATTCACATGGATTGAAAAACCATATTAATCTTCATCCTTTGTCAGTTGCACATGCTGATCCAAATTCTCCTCTGAGCTCTTCTACTCTGTCAGCTCCTTCGGCTGATTTCGACTCACTTCTGAGTTCATGAGACCCTCAGATAGTCCCATCTGCTCGTCCCTGCCCACCTGGCAAATTGGGATGCTTCCACTACCCTCCTGGCAGTCTTCGAGATCCCGCAACGATCTCATTTCATTGCCCAGCTAGCAATGTGAAATTCCTTGGCTGTCATCCTGATAGTCTCTAAGATCCCGCAGTGACCTCATCTCGTTGCCCACCTGGCAAACTGGAATTTCTTCTCTACTCTCCTGGCAGTTCTTGAGATTTTCAACTGATCCCATTTCGCTCTCTTCACCGAGAGTTTTCCCAGTCTCCATTTCACATATCTGAACCATCTCCTTAGGTCCGTCGAGGTTTTCATCATACCTCAACCATCCTCTTAACAGTCTACGCTGTCTTCTAGCCATCAACTCCTTGACTGGCCAATTTACTTTCAGCTTCTTCATGGGCCATTCATATACCCATCTTGGCCTGGTATTTTGTTGCATCCGCAGTTCCAGCTCTTCCATTTTCACCCTGATGTCGGCAAGTTATTTCGCTCTCTCGGTTGTACTCATCAGCTTCGGCTTCCTCCTTTCAGCATACCTATGGCCTTCAGTAGCCATGGTGTTGTCTCTGTCTGCCCTTCGAGCAAACCCACTACTGTCACTCTGCAACCCGAGTGTTTCAGCTTCTCCTACAATCCTTTGACTGTCTATGGATTGTTGCCTACCTGCGAACAATCCTTATAGAGTCTTAGTACTCTGGCCTTTTCCTCATCTTTTTCCTCTGCTAGAAATATACAACCATAGTTCTAGCTCTAATACCAAACTGATGCAGTGTATCAGAGTGCTCCTTATCTCCTCGCCTCCCTTTCCTGAAATATACAGACAAGAATTAGGCTCTGATACCAAACTAAAGCAGTAGTACACGCAACCTCCACCTCGCGCTCCTGCTCACAGGATTGATCAATCAATTCTTGAGCCGAAGCGGCTCATTTGATCCCCTTACTGGAATCTCTGTTGAAAAACCCAATCCACAGGTCCTTAATTTCTCACCCACACAGTCCTTTTCACATGACCATGATCTTCCTCGACTCAATTTCGGGTTTTGGGACTCTATGTTTCCCGATGCCAAGAGTTCCCTGTTCTCTCGAACTCTTGAACTCCGATTTTTCCAACGCACCTTCACATGTTATCCGTCCTGGCTAAACCCCTAGTCCACATGACCGTTATCCCATAAGACCGCAGCCTTATCTCCTATCGGAGTTTCACGAACCAAGCGTCCAACCTTCCATCCTTTGGATCATCGATATACCGATGGGCAAAATGTCGATATGCCGATTTTCCCGACACACGCGCGAGTTGACTTCTCCATGCCCTGTTAATCCATCAGGATTTCACGACTTCTGATGCTCCAGAAGTCTTGCCCTTAGGTTTCGCGAATGTCGAACCCCCGATGCGCCGATTTTGTTTTCTATCAGGACATTCCCTGATAGTTTGGATCCTCACCATGTGTCCCCAACAAATGGACGGCCCTGATCCAATCTCGCGATTTCGAGACTTTTGCTACTAATTTCCCGACTTCTCAACCTCGAGAACTCTGATATCCCGAAGGTCGATATCCCGATGTGATGTCAGCTAGGCCCCACAACATAGAGCTCTCACCTTTTCGCCACTCGTGAAGTCAAAAGACTTCCTCTTCCAACCTCCGATGCCCGAGTCCCCGATGTGGGTAATCTCATGACACACGCCCGCTCCCAAATGAATGGTCCAGATCAAATCTTGCTAATTTGGGGTTTCTGGTGTCGAGTGACTCTCCTCACGTCCTCGATATCCCCGATATCCCAAGCGTCGATGTCTTTCGAGATTTTCACCCTCCTGTTCACGAAGTTAAATCTCGTGCAACTTCCAATCGATCTGATCGCTGTCGGGTATTACGTTCTAGATATGACAGTTCAGATCCATCCTTCTTGTGCGCTCCTCCTGAGCTTCCTTTCTGGACGTGAAAACCTTCCAACGGTCCCAATTTCTTCGGTCGATCCGACCGCTGCTGTGCTCCCTCCTGAGCTGCTACGCTTTCTTCTAGGACTTGGAAGAATTCCAATCTTCCAAAGGCTTCAATCTTTGTCTTCCTTCCTCTGCGAGCTCCTCAGCGTTGAGCTTTGCCACGTGTATAAAAACGTTGACCCTCCTGAACTTATCTTTCCTTTGAATCCTCAAAAGTTCTTCAACTCCTGCCCTCTGCGGAGCATTCATGCACTCACAAAGGTGCTATCCGTCTTGAGCTTTCCTGTGGCTTCGACCTCCAAGGAAACTCGGTTCTTTTTCCTTTTCTCCTTCAGATGGAGAATTCAGATGCCCTCCTAGCTATCTGTCTACTCAAGCAACCTCTTACTAAGCCTACCAGGGTGTTCAACAACCCTGTGGATATTCCTCCGTGGACTCTTCCTTCAGAATACAGAACTCAAAGGGTTCTCTTCTTCTGTGCCTGTCTGCACACTATCTCAATGCCTTCCTGGCAGAGTTCTCAGAATCCTCAGTGATTCTGTTTCTTCAGTGAACTTCTCAACAAAATTCTTCCTTTGTGCACTCTTTGCACTGGCTCGATGCCCACCTGGCAAAGCTTCACAAAACTCCTCAGAGCTTCTGTCTGCAACTGTGTTTTTCCCTTACATAGCCCTGTCTCCTGAGGTATTCAACAACCTGATAGGTCTTCTCCCTGGGTTGTTGATTCCAGTTTCTGTGCCACAACACGTCTTTGTCTGAACCCATAGAATTCAGAAGTGCTTCAGTGCACTGGTATTCAGAGACCACAGTACTCTGTCACACCCTCCTAGCATGAAACCTCAAAGACCTTCACCTGAAATTAGACATACTCCTGCAAATGCAAACCTACAACATACATCTACAGTATACATTCGTATCATATGAAGAACACTCACAGACATTCATTTAACACAAAATCATGCAGGAAAAACTGCTCTTTGTATTAAATATGGCAAATGCCTGTATTTACAAGGTGTTCCTAAGCATGGCCTGTAACAAGGTCTCGGCTCTTTCTCTTCTACTCTCTACTCGCAGATTCTCTCTCATTCTATATACACTAACTACCAAAGAGATACAATTGATCTTTTTTTACATGAGGAGGCTCTTCGAGCTCTTTCCTCCAAATCCACCTACCCTATTCAATTACATTGAATGGGTTGTCTAGTCCGCTATCCGGATCTAGATCTCAGCCTTACAAACATTAAAGGCCTTCTTATCTACATCCTGTGCAAAGGCATGGTTTCACAGCTCACCAGCCTAAGCATTTAATTACATTGAATTCAGATTTCAAATGAGGCTGCGGCTCTCTTCAACACATGATTTGAATTCGTTGACGTGGCTGACTGGATGGCTGACGTGGAGAGATGCTCCTGCATCAGGTTGTAAGGGGCATTCGAATGACATGTGAGAGTCATCAATCTAGCTCAAACAAGAGAAACAAATTGGCTTAGGCATGAACTTTGTTGCCCTAATGTCACCCTAGACACGTTGCACCTTTTCACTAATCTATGTGGGCATTGATATGGCAGAAAAATGTGACATATTTCCTAGAGACTATGATATATGAGATCAAATATGAACCATTTATCAAGTTCATGCTTACTTAAATCTGGTTCGTTGATCAAAGGGGTACCATTGGAGTGATCAAGGCTTAGGATTCAAACTTGGCCCCAATGAGGGGATTCTGAAACTGCATGTTGGTCATTGATCTTCCTCCCCTGCTGTCGGGGTCCTGAAATTTACAGGAACTTGGTTTTGTGTGGCGATCTCATGATAATCCTCTCGACTATGGGTGCTCAATATATTTTGATGTGTGATAAACCCTTGTTGACTGTGACAAGCATCTTTGAACTGCAACAATCCCATTTTGGGTTGTGACAAGCCTCAACGGATTAATGTTTTCTTTATGCGCACAAGGACATGGATTTTCTATCCATTTATTCCACTTGAATTAGGAAAATTTGACTATGAGATGCAAATATTCTCATGATGCTTGAATTTCTACCACTAACGTTCCCAATATCCACCTAGCCACTTCGTCAAATCCTCATTTCTTTGATAGGAAAAAAAATGGTTCTAACAAATAGACCTCATTATCATGGGATATTTTAGAAAAATATTGTTTTTGAATGGGGTGAATATACTTGGTGTTAAGTAGTGAATTGTGGTAATGTTCCCTTTCACTAATGATTTTTCCAAGATCAGAATAATTTGTTACAAGATTTACCTAAGAAATCATGGGTCAAAGGAAGATGGGTTTAGAAATATAAGCATGAAAATGTTGAACTACATTCAAGTGGGGATGGAAACATTTTGAAGTTTTCATTGGGTGAGAGGATCCCTCAAGAATTAATCCCTTTAGGGGATCTCTTGCTAAGGAAAATTTTCATATAGATGGAGAAAAGGATGCAACTGGTGGGATGAAGGTGGAAGGGTCATTGATCCTTGGTGTCCCCGTCAAATATGTCCATGTGTAGATGATTATGAACAATACTAATTTAACATATGTCATGGAAAATCACCAAGGATGATGAAGCGTCGTCTTCACACACTGTTACGAATTTTGTGGGACCTCAACCTTTGTTGATTATTCCAAGGCATGGATATTAGTGGGTGAACTAGCACATTACTTAGAAGGGTTAAGTGGATAGTGCTAGAAGTCATGAGAATAGTTTTCATAGTGTTCTTGGGCTAGGCCCTTCATCACCCCTTGACCTTCTTCCATAATATGGAGTGTTGCATGTGGTCAAATCTATGCCCTCTACATTAGTTTAGATTTCAGGAGTTGCAACTATATTCATATTAAATGAGGGATCAACTCATATTTCAAATCCTAACTCCATTTCTCTAAATATGAGTGTTTATTAACCAATTAGTATCTTGCTTGGAGATCTATCGCAACTAATTGAGAATGGAATTTCTTTTCCACCAACTTCAAGAAGAGACTTCAATTCAATGTCCCCAACTCTTCTAGATGTAGAGATGCAACTTTCCTTGGTAGAAGGTAGGATAAAACATCAATCTACCCTTGGTTCTTCTTTTTCGAAAGTCTCTTACTCAGACCTAGAATATATAGCCTCGTAAGCAAGGATTTTACTTAAAGTTGAAGATGGATTCTAAAGTTTTTCCAACTACTTCTATGTTGAGTTCATTCACCTGAAGCTCTACCAAGAACTCAAATATTCATGGAAGTAAGCAAAGATAGTTATTTTGGGACATGAAGTCTATTTTCCACTCACTTAGCAATGAGAGGTTTATTGTTATGTAGTTTTGTTTCTATAATTTTTGGATTTTCACATGACTATTTGGTTGAATGGTATGCTACTATGGTTTATATGGTTTATTTTGTATTTAAGATGGATTAGTTCACCAAATCTTTGGGGTTTTTTAATTGTCATGAATAAAAACTTGTTATTGGAGTGGTTGCTGCTCTTGCATTTTTATAAAAAGAAAAATTTGAGACACTATTGTAAACTCTTTGAAGTACATTGTATGTAACTTCTCTTCAAAGCCTTTTGATTAATCAATAATTATGAATTTTTCTTTGAGACAAAAATAGTATAATTATTTGTGTGTTAGAAATGCATTTGTCACTAGTGATGTGTTTTTTCATTTAAATAGTTATTACAAATGTTTTTCTTTGTAAACAGTTGTGGATATTCCACTAGAACATTTCGTCACAACAAATATTACAATATTTTGCAATATCTTATTATGCAGTGTTTTTCTTTAGATTTCATATTTAACATTACTAGATTAGCACACAAAATATTGAAATACACTGAAACTAAAACAAAAGGAGATACAAAAATT
>ML777682.1:0-30686 GCA_009831015.1 Picea engelmannii
ACCACCGTGACTTTGAGTTTGAACCTACATGATTCTCTCTCAATCATTTTTTGGACACTCCCTGATGGGATCCTATTTAGTTTGATTGTTATGCATGTTCATTGCTTCCTATTATTTGTGCATTCTTACTTAATGCCTTTTTATCACCATTGCATGTATTTTGTTGCTCCTCATTTTGTATTCCTTGCATATGCATTTCAAACATTATCCTTGGAATAAATATGCTTATAAGTGTCCTTCTATTGCCTAATAAAAAAATTTCATTTTGTCTTGCATAGGTCTATTTTTTTTGTTTGGAACATAGTTGCATGCCCTATGACACTCATTTCTTCAACTGTACTATGACATTATTTTATTATTTTCTAGTTTTTTCTAATATCATAAAAAAGATGGAGGGGGAAATAATTGAGATATTGATACATTAAGATTTCAAAAGAGCCATTAAATATTGTCTCCCTTGAAAAAAGAGCTTGTGTTGTGTCAGACATACATAGTGTAGTTTTTTAGTATTTCCTTAGGAATTGAACCATGATTTTGAGTTTTTACTCTTCTGATTGGTTACTCTTCCAATCATTATAGATATGGCCTCAATTCCTCCTGTGTTGATGGTTTATATCATTGGTCCCTTTTGGCATCAATATCTTAACAATTCATCATTATGTCATGCTTATGTTCAAGGGATGTATTTAGTGTGAGACCACCATTTCTCATATTTCTTGACCATCCAAGTTGGCCTTCCCTATTATCAAGTTTCTCTTAGTACGTTATTATTAAAAATTGTTTACTTGCAGTACCATGGATGATTCATTCTACCTTCTCATTAGTGGTTCTTTCTCCTATTGACTACAATACATTTACTCAGGGGGATGGACTTAGATTTGGTTGCACCCTATGACTTACTTTCATTATTGGTAGGTTTCCTTGTGCTCAATGCATGCCATATCATTATTAGTCACTAATTGAGTAGTTTTCCATGTGTTCAACATCAAGACCTATATCCAAATCTTGGGATTCATCATATACCTTGGTTTCCATTTTTTTCATTAATGGATTTCCTCACCTTTGTTGGTATTTTTCACTATTTATTTCTCCTAAAAGGGGTTTTTTAATGTGCTACTTCCACCAAATGCATGTAAAAGTTGCATGTTCCTTTCAATTATTATCTAAGACCTCCAAATCATATTATGTTTCTGATACTTGTTCACATTGGTTGATGAGAGATTCCCTAATGCTCCCCTTCCAATAAAACTCTTCCTATCGATATTGGCTCATTCACTCTAATAACAAGATTTATAGATCATATAGGTGGTAGGTTCCCTTTATATTGACAATGGGTATACTTCATTGACTCTTGATGAATAGATTCTATAGGTGTTTAACATCAACACATCTATTAACACTTGTTAGAATGTACTAAGTACCCTGGTTCCCATTATCATCATCGATGGGTTACCTCAAATCTATCAATAATATACATCAATGAATAGTGATCAGATGGTTTCTCCCTTGTTAAACTTATATAATTTATTCATACATTTGGTGGAATTAGATCGAAGACCTTGGACCACAATAGCTTCTATTTTTCTACTTCCTAAGTTGAACATATTGTACTTCCTATTCACGTGACTTTGGTACATTTTGGAGAACCAGTTTATATTTCAAACAGTTCCAATTTTTCTCATAGTACATACTGAGGTGTAGATCCTCTATGTATTTTCTTGTGGCTACGATACTATTGTGACATGAATCCATCATGTATTATTACATGGCCATGATTTTTCATTCTATACTTCATGGATCATAGTGCACTTGATTGGATACCATGCTTGTTTTCATCGAAGCATGAGTATTCCCACCTTGGGGAAGATAGTTATTTCATACTTTGGTTTTTGTTTGCAAGTACCTTTTAGATTATAGGTTTGTTGGACTCCACCTAGTTTCACTTGTATGTTTCCTCCATGTTACTATAATTTCTTTCAACCATCAATTTTTTTTTTGACCTCATACATTTGGGGGCATCTGTTATAGTTATATTTGGTTAACTCTAACCATGTGTCTCTTATTAATCATTTATTCCTCATTGGTTAACTTTTTATCTTCTTCTTGCATGAATTACTCCATTTATTACATTCCCATGAGTTTTATTCAAGAAACATGTGGGATTACCATGAATTTCCTTAAATAAACTCATGGGTACCTTATAAAAAGTTAAGAAATAATAAATGAACATTAAATGCACACTCTGGAGTGGAAGCTATGGGATTTTTTGCACCTATGCAAGGCCTAACTTCCACCCCCAACTGTCTTAACTACAATTTCTTGATATAAATAAAAGTTATTAGTTGGGAGAAGGGAAAAGAGTCCATTGAAAGAAAGGATATGCTGAAGTAATTTATAGAGAAGAAATCTTGGATTTGTATTTCTTTCCCCTCTTCAGAACCCTTGGTTCTAAATATAATTCTGACTTTCAGTTGGGTTAAAACATCTCAAAGGTTTTCCCATTCATAGTAAATTTGGAGAGTGTAGGTGGAGTACAAGTAGATAAGTGGTCCAGACAAGAGGAACTCGGACTTAGGTGTCGAAAGTGTCAACACAAAATATGAGGTATTATATGTACTTTTTGTTCAAGATTAATGAACTTATGAATATCTCTCTTGTTTCCCTCTCCCAAATCATATTACAAATGTGCTGATTGATTTGTCTTCAATTCTTGATTTGAGGATGAACTACTTTCCTAATAATTAATTAGAATAATTTTAATGCAGATTCACGTTATCATTTCATATATTTATGATGATTCACAATTATATACCTATTTTGACTAGAGAAAGTTTGTCCATTTGTATTGTGTGTGATCTAAATATAGGATTGTGTATACATACAAAAAACACGAAGGAGTCAACCATTGGGTCACATGTTTTCTTATTTCTATTATCCTTGGTAGTTATATTTGGTAGATGATTTGTTCTAGATTGAAGTTATTTATCTTCCCTTTTCTCTATCAATGACCCACCCTAATTTATTGGGGATTTTTCCATAAAATACCAAATATACAAGGATATGGTGCAAGAGGAGGATGCTTCATCCACTAAACATCAAAGGATATAGAAGAGATTAATATTTACCCATACATGGATGGATATTTGGAATCAAGTGGAAGAAGGAAGACAAGACTTAATATGTTTTTACCAATCAAAGGTGATTATCTGAGAATTGGGAGGGGATGTACTACCATTTTCCTTATAGAGAGAAGGATTAGTGAATGACATGTCACTAGAAGTGGAACAAGTACCCTTGGTATTTACAAATTTAACCTAACAATGAAGTAGTTTTGTTGGGAGGGAGAAGTATTTGACATAGTGGGATCATGATGAGGGAGGGGTTGTTGCGAGGTAGAAAAAGGAATATCACTAAGTTTATTGTGATGAGTGAACTCTTAACAAATTCCTTGGACTATCTCAAGGATCTTGAGACACTGATAAGTGTGATGGTTACGAATCCCACAAATGACACAAGGGTAAGAATTCCAAAGACATGTGTCACATTTATGCTTGGTTTGAACTTGGCTATGGTTGGGATCGTGGGTTCCCCCTAGTATTACTAGCATTACCCCCATGCTCTTGGTGCCTATTATGTGTGTTATTTCAATATACCATATGAATAATAATATGCAGAACAAAAATATTTAGCAAGAAGTTATGGAACAACAAGATTATAGCTAGAAGAATACCAAAATAACACCAGAAAGAACACCTTTATTAAAGATAGCAATGTTCACTTCCTTCTTCAAGGGGGAAAACTACAATAGAGAAAATATCTATTACAATAATATCCAAGAAAAAAATATCCAATACCTCCTACTCTTATTTATACCAATTCTACCTTCTAAGGAAACTTCTAGAGGAAGACCTTTCTAGAAGCAAAAGATTCTCTTAGGTGTTCTTACATTAACTTATTCTTCTTTATTTATTAGGCCTTATTAACTAATCTTGACCTTTATTACATATAAAAAATATCATACTAACTAATGACCCATGAGTAGGGGTTACGACTAGATCCTAACATTCCCTCCCCCTTCAACAACAACCTTGTCCTCAGGGCTGAAGATGCAGAAACTATTGGAGTATGGATGATGGTTCCCGAGTCACATCCTTTGGTGTTGTGTCCTTCCACTTGATAAACACTTCCTTTATAGTTAGACCATGCATTTTATGTTCGAATTTATTGAGTACTTCTTCTGGTTGGAGCCAAAGGGAGCCTTCTTCATCTAATTCCAGAAGTATGGTTTGGACCTTATAGTTTTGTGCCACCACTTTCTTCAAACAGGAAACATCAAAAACCAAATGGATTTTGGAAGTGGATGGAAGTGCCAATTTGTATGCCACTGAACTAATACACTTGATGATATGGTAGGTCCCATAAAACTTTGGGGCCAATTTGTGATGCCCCTGAGCTTTGAGAGATGTTTGTTTGTAAGGTTGGAGCTAGAGAAACACATGATTTCCTTCCTGAAAAACACTTTCCGAATGATGCTGGTCCCCTTGTTGCTTCATGATATTTTGGGAATTGTGGAGATTATCCTTTAGAGATGCTAGGGTGGTTGTTCGACCTTGAAATAATGTGTCAATAGATCTGACCTTTGATGTGCCTGAAAGATAGGTATTGATTGTAGGTGGTCATTGGCCATACACTGCTTCATATGGGGTCATTTTAGTGGATGTATGATATGAAGTATTGTACCACCATTATGCCAAGGGAAGCCATTTCACCCACTGGTGTTGTTTTTCTAAAGAAAAACACCTCAAGTAGGTTTCCAAACATTTGTTGACCACTTTCATTTTTCCATCAGACTAGGGATGATAGGTGGTGCTCATCTTCATTTGGGTGCCTTGCAATTTAAACAACTCTTGCCAAAATGTGTTGGTGAAAGATGGGTCAAAATCATATAGAATAGAGGTGGCCATGCCATGTAACTTGAAAATATGGTCCGAGAAAACTTGTGCTACTAGTTCCAATGTGAAAGGATGGGTTAATGTACAAAAATGAGCATACTACGAGAGGCGATCAACCACCACCATGATGACATAATTGTTCCCAAATTTTGGTAAGCCAACTATAAAGTCCATGGAGATGTCCTTCCACATAGAAGCTGAAATGGGTAGGGGTTGGAGAGCTTATGGAGGCTTGATGGTTTCTCCTTTATTATGTTGGCACATCTCACATTCAATGAAAAATTGAAGGATATCCTTCTTCATGCCTTCCTAGAAAAAATAATGACAGGAACGAGCATAGGTATTTTGGAAGCTCGAGTGACCCACACTAACCAATGAGTGCAACTCATTTAAGATCCTTGGCTTGAGTGATGAAATGAGTGATATATTCATGCGATATTTATATCTTACAATATTTTCTTACCAAGTGTATTTGATGGGAGGATTAAGGTCCTCCTAAAGGCACTGAATTAACCTGGACATAGTCGGGTGTGTTAGCCGCTCTTGTATGACTTATTCAATCCAATCAGGGAGTGGTAAGGATAAGGCAAAGAGGGAGTCATCCTCCTGATGTTTTCTTGACAATTCATTGAATACTATATTGTATTTTCCCTTTATATATATGATTTCATAATCATAACCCAACATTTTGGTCAGCCTCTTGTTTTTTTCTGGGGAGGATGCTACTGCTCCAAAAACTACTTCAGACTATGGTGATGTGTTTTGATATGCAAATGACAACCCATAATATATGGATGCTAGGTGGGCACTTCATGAAGAATGGCCATCATTTTTTTTTCATACATACATCTGCCCAAATTACGACCAATCAATGCTTGGATAGTAAAGGCAAGTGATCGACCATCTTGTGTGAGCACTGCGCCTATGCCAGTGCTAGAAGCATTTGATTCTACCACAAAGTTTTTGTTGAAGTAAAGAGCTTCTAGGATAGGAGTAGTGCACATGGCCTGCTTTAAATATGTGAAGGCTTGTTCTGCTGCAGGTATCCAATGAAATGCATTTTTCTTCAGAAGGTCAGTCAAGGGCTTAACAATTTTTCCATAATGGTGTACAAGCTTCTTGTAATATCCTATGATACCTAGGGAACCTATTAGGAACTTTAGTGTCGTGGGTCATGGCCACACCTTCATATCTTATATATTTTTGGGGTCCACTTTTATCCCTTTTCTACCCACAATGTGTCCCAAGTATTCCACTTTGCTAGCTCCAAAGGAACATTTGGGATTTTTGAAAAAAAATTGGTCCTGGAGAAAGTGAAGGAATTTGTCCACATGGAGAAGGTGGCTATCCCAAGTGTAGATGTAAATGAGAATGTCATCAAAGAAAACTAGGATTGGGAATTGCAAAGAACTCATAATGTCCTTCATGAGTTCTGAAATCAGTCTTCAGAATATATTCCTCCTTCATCCGAATCTGGTGATAGCCGGAGCAAAGATCTAATTTGGTGAAGACACAAGCACCCTGGAGTTCATCCAACAAATAATGAATGACATGAATGGGAAAATTATCTTTGATAGTCAGTTTATTCAAGGAACGGAAGTTGAGACACATGCGCCAAGTACTTTCTTTATTTAAGACCATCACCATGGGGGAAGAGTATGGGTTGGTATCAGAGAGAATTACCCTCACCTCCAGTAATTCCTGTACCATATTTTTCATTTTTTTGAGAAAATGGGTACCGGTAGGGACGTATATTAGGGGGTTGACTTCCAAGAAGGAGAGGGATGCTATGATCATGCTCACCCCCTAGAGGAAGGTAAGGTTGTGGGAACCTCAAAGACCTTGGGGTACTTGTCCAATATAAATTGCAGGTTAGGAGGAGCTACTAGAGAGGCCTGAATAGTGACCTGGATGGCATGAAATTGAGAAATCACCCCATGGTGGCCTTTCTTCAACATTTTTTCCATCCTGTGGAAGCTGATGATTTTAGGGGAGTCCGCTTGGAGACCTCAGAGGGTATAGGTGTGAGCCTCTTGGTGGAAGCTCATATATAATTCTTGATAATCCATAGTGATTGGTCCCAGAGTGAAAATCCATTCCACACCCAAGACAATATCATGACCACCCATGGAAATAGAGAAAATGTGTTTTTTCAGATGATAATCACCCATTTGGAGTTTTACATTCTCACAATGGCCCCCACACTTCATCGTACCACCATTAGAAATGAGGATTTGAAAATTAGAAACAAGGCGAACAAAACAATGGGTCTCTTCAACAAGCCTGTGATGAATGAAATTATGGGTGCTAACAGTATCAATCAACACCACAACTAGCATATGTTTTATGTATCCCTTGATCTTCAATGTCTGTGGGGATGAAATGACTGAGAGGCATGAAGATATATGGCATGTTCATCTGGTTCCATAGGGTTTGCAATACAATCTTCAATGTGAACACTAGGTTGAGCATCCTCTAGGTCAGGAATCTCATCTGATGGTATGTCTTCATAGGAAGAGGAAGTTGATGCATCAATTTGGAGGAACTTTTGTTCCCTATCAAAGTAATAGCAAAGTCCTTGCTTGGTACGCTCTGCCATTTCTACGTGAGAGACTATTTAGACCTTTAAGGTTTGTGTCTGAGTTGGGTGAGCCCCGGGGCGAGGACAGTTGGTAAATGTATCCTTTAGGGGTGGATCGTGAAGGACAGTCTCTACTTCACGTGCTAATTAGCATGCCTACAACTAGATAATAGGATGATGCATGCTCACATGAGCCCTGATGGATTCCTTTAAGCCAATGATAAAACCATTCAAGGTAAAATTCATCAGATAAGCCCTCAATTTTGATATTGAACTATTCAAATGTTGTGATGAAGTCTAATACTGATCCATTTTGGCGCATCTTAGTGATATTTCCCAAAAAATGAGATTCTCCATCAAAACATGCACAAACTGCTTTGGTGAACATGTTCCAAGTGGGGAGTTCATGATAAAAAAATTTAAGCCACTTCCACCACTTCCATCATTATTGATCCAGGTATAGAACCCCTACATGGAGTTTGGTCTCATCATCCCTAATATCATGGAGGGAGAAGTATTGTTCCATTTGAGACACCCACCCTACTAGGTTGGATCCATCAAATTTATGCATGTCAACTTTGGGCACCTTATTTCAAGTGTGTGTAGAACCCCAAGGGGAGTGGGACAACTGAGTATGCTCATATTGGGAATATTGTGGGTCAACGGGGTTGTGCTCAACATGCTTACCCTTGAGGAGTTGCATCATAGTCTCAAGTTGTTGGGTTATGGAATCTTGGAAGTCATTGTGCATGGTGGTAAGTTTCTCCTCTAGGAATGATGTCCTAGATTCCATGTCTTCGTGGCTCTGAGAGCGGGTGGTAGGCATGGTGGAGGATTGGGTAGAAGGTGAGCTGTCAGGAAAAAAATATGGGCCAAAAACATTAATCGGTACTAGGGTTATCAGGACAAAGAGAGGAATCTAATGGGATAGGTCTCAAATAATGGTGTCCTGGAAAGGATTGGGTTCGTTGGGGAAAAAAAGGCTTAAAAGTGAAGGGTACCACTGTGATCAAAATGAAGAGAGGAATCCAATGGAATAGGTCAAAAATAAGGGTGTGGTAAGGCCCCAAGATTTGTTTTTCTTACTCCTGAGGAGTTATACTTTGCCTTGAATACTTATATAGTGACAAAATTTCCAAATTCTCAATAATAAAAAATGTCAGTAGGGAGTGTTTTTGCTGCGAAAAATTTAGCAGGGGCCAAGTTGCACTATAATAGATCAGTTGTTTATATCCCAGGGGTTAAGGTTTGTAGGGTTTCTACAGGAAAGGGTTCTCCTTTTTCTATAGCTCTCTTATATACATGCGAGGTCGAATAGTAGTACTCGACCCAATATATCAGGGCACCAACTAAGGAGGCTAGACCATACCCTTATCCGTACTATGCGATTACCCAGTTACTAGAGAGTATCTTTGTGTAATTCCCCGGGGTTTAAGCCCCGTATTAAATAATGTATTTTGTTAAGTTATGAAAGGCCAGAGTGCCTAAACAATTAAAAGAGGCCAGTGTGCCTAGGAAATGTAATGTTTTGATCATTATTAATAATAAATACGTCCTTGGATGCAAGATGGACAAGGAAAAACAATATAGGGGGATATGATTCCACAAGAGAGGGGCATTAAGGGGCTAGGCAATTATTTTATATTTTATTTACCCATTTTGGTTAATGGTGAATAACAATTACGTGAGCTTATTGGGAGGAAGGCCAAGTGGTTCCTTGATTCCAAGAATTACATAAACCCATCTTTGGTCTGGGGTGGGGGTTCTCACTCTCTTTCTTGTTCTTTCTATTCTGTTGGTTTCTTCATTCATTCACACATTTTTCGCTCATGCACTCATTCACCCAATTTCTTGTTGTTCACACCTTCCGTTGGGATTTCACTCCATTCATTCTTTCACCCGCTTGTATTTTCTCATTCATGTCTTGGCTTGGGAAATGAAAATCAATTGTTGAAGAAAAACCATGGTATGGTTGGATGTAGATATTGCTAGTGTAATCCAACCATGAATCAAGAACTTCATGTTTGAGATGCTTTGGTCTATGCCTAATCTTTCTCACAACTGTGAGTCCCGAGAGTCCCAACATGGAGTTTCTGGACCGACTGCACTAGAGTCCTGGAAGGAGATGGAAAACCTGAGGGAATGCATGGTAGAGAAGGGGGGGTCCATTATCTTGGGTTTTGCAGGCCGGGCAGAAGAGAACAGGGTACTTGGATTGTTGTGGGTGCTAGGAAGCCCATGAGAGCTTGAGTGATGACTGGTTTAGGAAGCCGAGTGATACTCTGGAACCATCCTTGTGGATTCATATCCCTGGACCGGGGGTGAAATTGTTGTTGAGACTTGGAACAAATGTGTCTATAGTTGGGTGGAACATCCTTAGTCTGCATCTAGTTGGTGTCTTGTTTTAGAAAATATAAGTGCTCTCTGCTACGGCTATTTACCTGTGTATCTTTAGTTCGCTATGTATTTAATTATCTATGAATTATGCATATATAATATTCATGCTTGGTGGTTATTGATGTGCATGTCGTATGGTTCATTTCTTTTATGTTTAGCATGAATCTCGATCAATTCACGTGAATCTTTCATGCATCCGTTTTATTTAAAGTTATATAAGAGGTTGAATTAGTCCAGAAGGGGACTTTAAGTTAGCATGCCTGACCTATGGGTGGCTGGGTACGTTACAGATTGGTATCAGAGCTCCAATTTTCAACATTGAGCCTGGATGGGCCGTGTAAGTGGAAATCGAAGTGAAATTTTCACAGAGAATCATTGCCGAAATGGATAAATTTTGAGCTACAGAGCGTCCATGAGTGTCAGGAAAGAACTGAGAGCACACATTAACCATGTTTTAAAGATCAGGAGGTGTAGTTGTTCACCATAGCCATCATATCTGGAAAAGGAGCATGGCGGTTAGGAATCGAAGTCCTTTGGACCTCACCACTTAAGATGTTTTAAGTTATTTGTCATAAAGAGGCAAAATCCTCGAAACTTTGGAGTTCGAGAGTGAATCTATGTTGTAGATCACTGAGAGGAGTACCCAACCATTGGATTTGGCCAAGGAAATATCTGGGCCATTGGATCAAGCATAGATCAGGAGGTGAAACATAGTGGAGAAGATCAGATCCAAACTGTCAGATCTGTGTGGGAGCGAGTGTGGGACGTATATCTCAAGGAATTTTGGAGGTTCAACACTCTGAGATAAGTGAGTCCTTAATATGCCAGGAATAAAATATCCCAAAGTCCCGAACTCTAGAGTAAATCTAGACTGTTTTAGTTTGGGGACACGTGTCCGCAGGTTAGCGATTATTCGCTAATTCAATGTTCAAGAGTTTTGAAGTGTTCTAGTGAGAGATCCTTCGAATTCTGGAGTCCTGAAGTCCCGAGGCATTAGAGTGACATGGAATGCTGATGTCACCTAGGGTGATGTGGAACCACTTTATACGTGCCATGTGTCACCCATAGAATGGGACACATGTCATCTCTGTATTTTTTCCACGTATCATCCCTTTATGCGTAGTTGTTGATGAGACTCTGGAAGTTCAAAGATTTTTCATTCAAGGATATGGGAGTATGTTTTTGTAAGAAGCTTCGAAGCGTGAAGCTCCATAGAAATTCGCCATTTTGACGTTCAAGAAATCAGGGTATGATGTTGTAAGAACCTCGGAAGTCTGAAGCTTCGGAGCCTTAGAGTAATGATACTCCAAAGATCCTCTCTGGGAGTTCATCAGTTCCATGTTCAAAGGGAATGATGTTTGGTATAGGAGGAACCTCTGAAGCCTAAAGTTCCAAAGTTCTGGAGCCCCGAAGCTTCGAAGAAGGGTTTGTTCAGAAGTTTGCTAGTTCGATATTCAGGGAAAATGAAGTGTGATGAAGGTGAAACCCCAGAAGCCTGAAGTTCCAGAGCCTCGAAGTCCTGAAGCTTCGGATAAGAGATTTTTAACGAAGGTCATGGTCATAACCGTGGTCAAATGTGATTGTGAGTTGAAGGAAAAAGGGTTAGTGCCCGAAAATTGTTTTAAAGACAAAAAGGGGGTTGGTGGCCAAATTTTTGATTTTGAAGAAATAAAAGCGCTAAGGAAGGATTAAGCCCATGGTTTCAAGCTGTGGTCACCTGGGGAAGTGGTTTTAAGGAATCGCCTGTACATAATTTAATTATGTATCGAATAAGGGATAACATGGAAGTGTTATATGATGCAAATTGATATATATATTCTTGATGAATTGAAAGGACCTGTACCATTGTTTGAAATTTTTTGTTTATCATATGCTTAATTCTAACAAAATGGGCACTTGCACATTTTTTAGAATTAAGGGGTTTAAACATATCAATTCATCATGTGTATTCAATAAATGGAAGAAGGAGAGGGAGCTTCCATCCATGATAAATAGGCCAAAGGTTAGAATATTGGAGCTGGTAATGTAGAGACAGAATCCAATGAATACAAGGGAAGAGGAGAGCAAGAAACATTGATAGAAATTGTAAAAATCTTGAAAATAGAAGTGGAAAGATACAAAGAAGACAATGAGATACTGATGAGACAACAAAGTCATATAAATGCTCAAGTGATGCAAATATTAAATTGGTTGCAAAGAAAAATAAATAATGGCTCAAAAAAAGAGGAAGAAGGAAGGTATCATGAAAGAAGAGATGATCGTGGAAGCGATCGTTATTGAAGAAGTGCTAGTAGAAATCATAGACATCACTCACCTTATTACTCAACAAGAAGGTATTATGCATCTGAAGACTCCATCAGTAGTCCAGAGGTGTATCCTATTAGGCACCAAAGAAGAAGACATGAATTGAACATTTTGCAAGGAGAATTGAGGAAGCTTAAGCCACCATCCTTTGATGGTGAAAGAGAAAGGGAAGATGATGTTGAGGCATGGTTTCTTGGAATCAAGAGATATTTTCAATTGCATAACCATTCATCAAACCTAGAAGCCAAAATTTTCACCTACCATTTACATGGGAAAGTTGCTATGTGGTGGGACCAGCTGAAGTAAGTTGATCATATTAATGAGAATAGGATCACTTGGAAGCAATTCAAGAAGTATTTTCAGAAGGATTATCTCTCAGAGCACTTCTATGACAAGAAAATGCAGGAGTTATTTGCACTTAGGCTGGGAAGCGCAACCATGGAAGAGTATGAGAATAATTTCTTGGGGTTGTTAAAGTATGTAGGATTCATAAATGATGAGAAGGTGGAAATACATAGGTTTTTGAGTGGAATTCCATACTTTTATAAAGAAATTATTCGGTATGATGAGCCCAATACCTTGACTGAGACCATTAGGAAGGCTAAGTACCTGTATGAGCAAGGCCAGAGCAGAGAATCCATGCAAAAATCCTGGAAGTATAAGAAGAAGGAGAATTTTGATCATAGGAAGAAGTGATTCAAACCTCCTTTCAACATAAGTTAACCTAATAAGAATCATCAATACCATTATGCTAAGGATGAATCCAAGAAAGTAGAATCCTTGGGAAAAGTAGGAATACCACCAATCCAATGTTGGGGATGCAAAGAAGATCACATGTACAGGGATTTACCACACAGAAAGGATAGAGTGAAGACCGTGCAAAACATCCAAGAGGCTACAACAGTAGAAGACATGGGAAGGATTTATGCAGCCTTAGATGATCGAAAAGCATAGTAAAAATCCAATATGATCGAGGTGGAAGGTAAGATCATAAATCTGCCTGTTGCTATTTTAATTGATTTAGGAGCAATTCATTGTTACATTGATCCTAAAATAGTGGATAGTTTGCGTTTGGAGAAAAGTAAGCTTGGACAATCAATTTTGGTTTAGCTAGCCACTAGAACCAAAAGGAGAATCCATAATATGTTCAAAGGGTCTTACATAAGTCTTAATGGTGTGAATATTAGTGTTGATCTAAATATCATACCATTGGGGTATTATGATATTCTAATTGGAATGGATTGGTTGGACAAACATCATGTTGTCCTAGATTGTCATAACAATACATTTACATGTCTTGATGAAGAAGGAAAACAAAGAACTGTGAAAGGTGTTCCAAGACCCATAATTATAAGAGAGATTTCATCCTTACAACTGAAGAGGTGTGTTGAGCCTCTAAATTGACATCCCCACAACCCTATTATACTCCTCATCTATACCTTTTTGGCTTACCTAAGCTTTGATAAATGATAAAGAACACTACCATTAGCCATTGATGAGGTCATAAGGTAAAGTATAATTAATTCATGCAATTTTGTGGTTTATTGAGCTAGGAGACTAAATGTTTCATGTACTAATGTTTTAATTTTCCATGTGTAACCTTTGACCTCTAGATGAGTCCAGCCTTTCTATTCCAGCTCAACCATCTAGTACTTATGTGCCACATTTCCATTGTCCAAATCCGATACCAAGCGCACCTTCCATTTAGATCTGGTATCGAATCATTCACTGTCACGATCTGGTACCAACATCCACAGGTTGTTCTAGTCTGGTACCAACCACTTCTGCATTGTTTGGATCCGGTACCATTTACCAAATCTCACTTGTCACGATCTGGTACCAATATAGGAAGCAAAATATATCAAGTTTAGCTCCAGATCGTACCAAAGATAATTGTTGGATGTTGTTGAATCATTAAAGCTCTAACAAGGTTATGATAAGCTTGTTTGTTTATTGCTTCATCCTCATACACTTCGTGTCATGAGGATGAAGCTTAAAATATGTAACCGAATATATAAATTTGACAATTGACTGATTTTCTAAAGATTTCACCTCCTTGTGTTTCACGACTAAGACTGTTTAAATAGTCATGACAAGGATGGTGGATGTAGTAGAGAGTTAGTATAATCCAACATGTGAAGCAACGTTACATATTGTATAACATATTCTGAGTTGAATTTTAATAGAAGGATGTCATTTATTTCCATGTCTTGATCGTTTATGAATGAATGTGAGTTAAGTTGTTAGCATAGTTTAATTCTATGTCTTGAAGTTTGGGTAAGAGTAATGTGTGGATCGAAAGCAAGCTTACTGTAAATTCCAGTCGCTGACTTGTTGAAGTGGCAAGGGCCCACTGCCCAACAAAGGTCAACATCCTTATAGATTAGTGTTAGTAGTTGATTTCAATAGTATAAATGTTAGACTAGCTGAAGATTTGACCCTTTCAGAGGATAGCAGTATAGTTCAGTTTAGGTTTCAATTGTTTAGAGATATTTACTTACTCTATTTTGCATATGCTCTATTTCTATTTTTATGAATTTGATTTTGTTTCATGGACATGAATGTTGGCAGCAATAGTCAGACATAATTGATGGAGGACTAGTGAAGTTTACAACAACACATTGTGAACCATAGCATACTTAGTATATTGACTATTGAACTACCCATACTATGTCTCGATGATTGATGAGTGATGATTGATATGTGATTTCCCTTTCAGAAGCATGATTTCAAAGTTAGATTTATGGGTCAGATAGCATAGTTGATCTGTCAAAAGAACTCCATCTCATACTTGCATGTGCCATAATGGAGTAGATAGCCTCTCTGTGAAACACAACCATGTTTTGTTTTGCTAGTTTGCCTTATTTTCAGGGTGCATAGTCTAGAATAGTTCTACACTCATGACATTAGAATTACCTTTCTTACTGGTGTCTTGCAACTCTGTTGATTACAAATCCCGTATTGATAATTAATGAGTGCATTATACTAAACATATAAGTAGCACAACAAGGTGTTTCAGAAAAGGATGTCAATTGTATGCAGCCCGTGTGGAGGATCCAGAAAAGAAAAAAGGGCCAAGCCTTGAAGATTTCTTGGTACTACAAGAGTTTGAAGATGTATTCCAAGAAATACCAGGGTTGCCACCAAAAAGGGAAATATATTTCTCTATTGATTTAGTGCCAAGAGTTGCCCCATTGTCAAAACACCTTACATAATGTGTACACCAGAGTTAAAAAAATTACAAATGCAGTTGGAAGAATTGTTGAAGAAAGGATACATACGTCAAAGTGTTTCACCTTGGGGAGCACCAATAATCTTTGTCAAAAAGAAAGATGGAACTTTGAGGTTGTGTATTGACTTTAGAAAGTTGAATAAGTACACTATAAAGAACAAGTATCCTCTACCCAGAATCGATTACCTCTTTGATCAACTAAGAGGAGAAAATATATGTTTAAAGATATAATTGAGGTCAGGTTACCATCATGTAAGAATAAAATAAGAAGACATCCATAAGACAACCTTTATAACCAGGTATGGGCATTATGAATTTATAGTGGTGCCATTTGGATTGTCCAATGCACTAGCTATCGTTTTGTGCTTAATGAATGACATATTCAAAAATTACTTGGATAAGTTTGTCACAGTATTCCCAGATGACATACTTGTCTATTCTAATTCAGAGGAAGAGCATGAACATCACCTAAGATTGGTATTGCAAGTTCTGAGGGAACATCAGTTGTACGCCAAGCTGAACAAGTGTTCTTTTTACCAAGAACAAATCCATTACTTGGGGCACATTATTTTAGAACAAGGTATAGTAGTAGACCTAGAGAAGATTGAATCCATTAGAGGATGGCGAGCACCCATGAATGTTTCAGAATTTAGATCTTTTAAGGGGTTAGTGTGTTACTACAAAAGATTTATAGAAGGGTTCTCTAAGATTTCTCATCCCATCACTTCTTTGCAAAATAAGGGAATGGAATTTGAATGAACATCTGAGTGTGAAGAGAACTTTAATATGTTGAAGGAATTACTTACTAGTGCACCTATTTTAAATATTGCTAACCCAAATGAAAGTTTTTTGGTATGTATAGATGCATGCAAGGAAGGAATCGGTGGAGTCTTCACTCAAAATGGACATGTCATTGGTTATGATTCCAAAAATATTAAAGAACATGAGAGGAACTATGCTATGCATGACTTGGAACTTGCTGCCATTGTTCATGCATTGAATATGTGGAGGCATTATCTCATGGGGAAGAAATTTGAACTAAGAAAAAAACACTGTTGTCTGGAATACCTTTTTGATTAGCCAACTTTGAATGGCAGGCAAACAAGATGGCTAGAATTTTTAAGTGAATACGACTTTGACATCAAGCATATCAAAGGAAAGGAAAATAAATTTTCTGATGCACTTAGTATAAGAGTACATCTCATGCATGCTACAACTATCAGTATGCATCAGTCAGACTTGAAGAGAATAATTTTAGAGGTTTTTGTTACACATCAACATTACCTATAGGTAAAGGAAAGCTTACAACAAGAAAATGTAAAACATAAAATGAAAGAGTATGAGATGAAGGAAAATGGATTACTTATGCATAAAAATAGAGTTTATGTTCCTAGTTCCAAAGAACTCAGAAATTTGGTATTAAAAGAAATGCATAATGTTCCATATGTTGGACATCCTGGTTACCAGAAAAAAATTGCAACAGTGAGAAGCCAATTCTTTTGACCAGGAATGAAAAATGATGTTGTTGATTACATCGCCAGATGTATGGAATGTCAGAGAGTGAAGGCTGAGCCTAGGAACCCAATGGGTTTGCTACAACCCTTACCAATTCTAGAGAAGAAATGGGAAGTGGAAACCATTGACTTTATAACAAAATTGCTCAGGAAAACAAGACAACATGATTAGATCATGGTAGTGGTTGATAAATTAACAAAGGCTGCTCATTTTGTTCCTGTAAAAACAACTCATACAACAACTAATATTGCATAAATTTACATGAAAGAGATTGCTAGGTTGCATGGGATACCTGGGACAATTGTCTCGGATAGAGACACAAATTTTACTTCAGATTTATGGAGGGGATTATTTAAAGGATTTGGTACAAATTTGAACTTTATCACATCATACCATCCATAGTCATATGGGTAGACAAAGAGATTCAACTGAATAATTGAAGACATTTTGAGAATGTATGTGATGGATAAACCATCTAAGTGGGAAGATTACTTGCACTTTGTTGAGTTTGCCTATAATAATGGGTATCAAGCTTCATTGAAAATGAGCCCATTTGAATCTTTGTATGGTAGGAAATGCAATACTCCAGTGAGTTGGGACAAACCAACAGACAAAGTGGTACTTGGGCCAGAATTTCTCAAGGATATGGAAGACCAGATGGTTAAGATTAAGCAGAATTTAAAGGCATCTCAAGATAGAGATAAAGTTTATGCAGATAAGAACATGACAGTTAGAGAATTTAAAGTGGGGGAGCATGTGCTTTTAAAAGTGAATCCCAAGAAGAGCTCTTTGAATTTGGGTAGTTGCACAAAGCTGGCAGCCAGATTTTGTGGTCCATTTGAGATATTGGACATAATAGGGCTAGTTGCATACATTCTTGCATTTCCTACTTACATGAATGTGCATAATGTATTTCATGTCTCTTTGCTAAAAAATATGTACATGATCTCAACCATGTTATTGATTGACATCTGATTCAGGTAGAGACAGAGGGAGACTTTCAGGTCCAACCAACATGAATATTGGACATAAAATTCAAAATGCTCCAGAATCGAGTTATAGAGCGGGTAAATTTCCAGTGGACCTGCTATGGTCATGAAGGTTCTACCTGGGAGCATGGAGATGCCATGCGGGCAGAGTACGGACAAATTTTTTAATAATTTTTGAGATTTTTCTCTCTATTTTGTATATGCACTGAGGACAATGCCAAAATAAGGGGGAGGGGATGTAACACCCTGGGTTTTAAGCCCCATATTAAATAATGTATTTTGTTAAGTTATGAAAGGTCAGAGTGCCTAAACAATTGAAAGAGGCCAGTGTCCCTAGGGAATGTAATTTTTTTATCATTATTAATAATATATACATCGTTGGTTGCAAGACAGACAAGGACAAAAGAGATAGGGGGATATGATTCCACAAGAGAGGGGGATTAAGGGGATAAGTAATTATTTTATATTTTATCTACCCATTTTTTTGAATGGAGAATAATTGTTACATGAGCTTCTTGGGAGGATGGCCAAGTGGTTCCTTGATTCCAAGAATTACATAAACCCATATTTGGTATGGGGTGGGGGCTCTCACTGTCGTTCTCGTTCTTGTTCTTCTATTGGGTGCTTCATTCGTTCACGCATCTTTCTCTCATGCACTCATTCACCCAATTTCTCGATGTTCACACCTTTCATTGGGATTTCACTCCATTCATTCTTTCACCCGCTCATCTTTCCTCATTCATGTCTTGGATTGGGAAAGGAAAAAGAAATATTGAAGAACAACCATGGTATGGTTGGATGTAGATATTGTTGGTGTAATCCAACCATGAATCAAGACCTGGATGTCTAAGATTCTTTGGTCTATGTCCATTCTTGCTCATAGTTGCGAGTCTTGAGAGTCCCAGCATGAAGATTTTGGACCGGCTGCATTGGAGCCTTGGAAGGAGATGGATAGCCTGAGGAATTGCATGGAAGAGAAGGGGCGGTCCATTCTCTTGGGTTGTGTAGGGCGGGTAAAAGAGAGCTTGGTACTTGGATTGTTGTGGGTGTTGGGAAGCCTATGAGTCCTTGAGTGTTGATTGGTTTGGGAAGTTGAGTGACACTCTAGAACCATCCTTATGGATTCATATCCCTGGCTCAGCGATGAAATTGTTGTTGAGACTTGGAACACCAATTTCTATGGTTGGGTGGAACGTCCTTGGTCTGCAACCAGTTGGTGTCTTTTTTTAGAAAAGATAAGTGCTCTTTGTTATGGTTATTTACATGTGTATATTTATTCTCTGTGTATTTAATTATCTATGAATTCTGCATCTCTAATATGCATGCTTGCTGGTTATTGTTGTGCATGTCACATGGTTCATTTCTTTTATGTTTAGCATTAGTCTTGATCAATGCATGTGAATATTTCATGCATCCTTGTTATTTAAAGTTAGATCAGAGGTCGAATTAGTCCAGAAGGGGACTTGAAGTTAGCATGCCTAGCCTGTGGGTGGCTGGGTACGTTACACTTCTCGAGTGTTGTTCTCGGTGAAACTATAGTAGTTAGGAGGCCCATCGATTTATCTACAAAGGGATTCATGATATCTAGGCCGATCCATATATGTGTTTTGATTGATGCGCTACCGCTCAAAGGGGTACCAACAGGGGTTACAAGGGTGGCCAACAATGTGCTCTTAAGTACCACTTGTAGTTCTTACGTGTGTGATTCTCTGACCACAGGTTTATGCACGTAACAACAAATCTCTACAGATTAAAGACATCGGAATATGTCTCTACCCTAAAAATATTTTTACCCACAAGTTCTTCCCAAGAAGGAGCTCTGATACCACTTGCAATATACCACATGAATAATAATATGCATAACATAAATATTTAGCAATCAGTTATTGAACAACAAGATTATAGCTAGAACAATACCAAAATAACACCAGAAAGAACACCTTTGTTAAAGATAGAAATGTTCACTTGCCTCTTCAAGGGGGCAACCTCCAACAAAGTAGAGCTCTATTACAATAATCTCCAAGGAAAAAATATCCAATACCTTCTACTCTTATTTATACCAATTCTACCTTCTAAAGAAACTTCTAGAGGAAGATCTTTCTAGAAGTGAAAGCTTCTATTAGGTCTTCTTACATTGACTTATTCTCCTTTATTTGTTAGGCATTATTAACTAAGGTCGACCTTTATTACATAGAAAACATATCCTACTAACTACTTACCCATGAAGATGGGTTAGGATCGGATCCTAACAATTATTTTTGGTCTAAATTAGGAAGAAGAGGATAGGGACAAGTTAACAAGTAGGGATGGTGAATGTATTTCCCAATACCATTTGCGAGGACCATTGCTAAACAAGGTCGTCCAATTGAAATTTCGTTCGGGGTAATGAAATCCACTAGGGGTGTTCCAAAGTAAAGGTATAAATGAAACAATTATAGTGACCTAGTCCATGGTGATGAAATCCAAAGGGTGATGCATGATTTGTCTTAGGTACTACTCACAACCCCATGAGCATGTCACCTAGTTCGAATGCTAAGATTGGTTAAAGGAGGATTAAAATTCCTAAGTAGAGTATCATTTATTCCTCTATAATAGGAAGATCAAAATCACCTTGGAAGAGAGGGTCCAAATTCACTTCTTCTCCTATAATGAGGGGTTCTATATTACCATCCAACTCGATGTCTTCCTCTCCAACTTGATGATCCAAATTACCATCTAAATCAAGATCTTCCTATTTGATGAGAGGATATAAGTTACTATCTACCTCAAGGCTTTATTATCTAGTGTGAGGGTTCAAATTTCCATCCAAATCAAAGTCTTCCTCTTTATTAGAAGGGTTTAACAGAACATTCCCTTCCATAGTAGGACTATTCAAACTAATATGTGCCTCTTTTGAATCATTAGTTTGCATATCAAGAATATTTGATCTTCTCCTTCTTGATAGTGAAATTGTCTAATGGAGAAGGAAGTCTTTGATCCCTCTGCAAATGATGGGGTGATTGATCAACCACTTTGATTGGCTATAAACCAAGTAGAATTCTGCTACATTTTAACAATAAAATAATTCCTAATGGTTTTACAACAAGCATAGAGCACACCCATATAAAAATGTCTCATTGGAGTTCAAGAAAGCAAAGGACCTTTAGATGACGCATTGGAATTTCCAAACAAGTCTCTATTGAGGGTGGTGAAATCTAGTGGGAGAAAAACTTGAGTGAAGGTAAAAGAGAAATTTGCAACTTCCTAACAAGATAACTACCCAAGGGGAGTTACAAGAAGATAAGTTATCAATATCAAGACACATTGTTGCTAGTATGCCACATAAGTACCCTAACACCCTAGAGTAAAGAAATTAAGGTTTCCTACCAAATAAATATGATCAAGGAGGATATATTTATTGAGATCTCTTAAGTTGCTTGACACTAGCAACTCCAACAAATTAGGAGGGTCTAGTAATCCATTAATGTTGGGTTAGTTGTGATCTAGATTTTATGAGCAGAACAAAATGAATACAGATTATTAACAGGTGCTTAACACAAAATAACAGAGATACAACAAAACTAGTTTTCTATTCAATAACGAAATAAGATGAAACTGTAAAATGCAAGGGAAACAAGCTTGTTGGAATGGTGGCGGCTTATCTCAGAGAAGAGATGTGATGGTAGCCTGCATTCACACGAAGAAGATTACAATGAGGCTCTAAAGGCCTTTTTACAATAAGAAAGAGTGCCAAAATCCATAGACATCCAAAAACCTAACCCTAGGAGATAAAGCGCCAAAAGTCATGTGGGCCCCGTTTGGGTAAGTTAGTACATCAACTTCCCGGGGTCGTAACTTTTGCATACGATCTTCGTTTTAGGTGTGTGATAGCCCGTTGGAAAGGTATCTTCGATTAGATTCATTTTGGGTGCTCAATTATTCTTTCAGCTATCATTAAGGAGATCGATACCAAAAAACCTTCATTTAGGCCCTCAAAATGGCCTCGAAAGTTAAAACTGCTAAAAATAGTAAATTGCCAAAATTGTCAGAAAACTGTTTTGAGCCAGTTGGAAAAGGTGGGTGGCCATTGATATCCATATGGATCAATACTCCCTCCTTAGGAAGAAATGGTCTCCATTACGTTGAGGTCCCCCATTAGATGAGGAAATTTCTGCTGAATTTGGCCCCAGGTGAGGCACTTGCCTTGGTGCAGGAGCTGCCATGCTTTGACGACTCGATAAAGCTGGATCCTTTATTGTCAAGTGCCCTTGATCTATCTGTCCACAATCTGATCATTGTATGCATGTTGTATGCAGTCGGGGTTGAGATCTATTGGTGTCAGTTGTTCTGCTACTTCTGAGGTGTCCAATAATGGTGGGAAATAAGGGAGAAGGAGATCCATGTTGAAAACTAGGTGCGGGCCAAGGAAAGGAGGAATGTTGAGCTCAAAATCATTATCCCCCACCTTGGTGATAGTGTATGGTCTATAATGGAGTGGGTGAAGCCTTCGATGGGGTCCTGTAAGGCATTCTTTCTGCAAGTGCAACCAAACTTTGTCGCCCACCCGAAACTTATGCGGCACCCGATGTTGATCATGGCGTTGTTTGTACTTGTCATTGGACTTTTGTAGGATATCCTGAACTTGTTGGTGAATGTGTTGGGTCCGCTCAATGAACCGGGTGTCTTTGTCAACTTCAGTTGGAGCAGGAGATGAGTCAGTCGAGGTGACCACAAGGGGAAGTGCAACATCTATGGGACCCAATGGTTGGAATCCCAACCCCACTTGAAAGGGGTTGTGGCCGGTTGAGCTATGCAAGGCTCGGTTGTAGCTATGCTGGACATAGGGAAGGCTCTCATCCCATGTGCGAGGGTTCTTTGAATTATACACGCGAAGGATATGCACAATCATTCGATTTACAACCTTGGTTTGGCCTTCTATCTGGGGTGGAAGGCTGTGGATTTGGTGAGCTTGGTGTCCAGTAGTGACCAGAGGCTCAACCAGAATGTGGTGAGAAATTGACTATCCCAATCTGAGACAATGGTTTGTGGGATTCCAAAATGTACCCAGACTCGTTCAAAGAAGAGCTTGGTAGTGGCCTCTGTTGTGATGCTCTTCTTGTAGGCAACCATAATCGCCATCTTAGAAAAACGATCAACAACCAAAAAAACACAATCATTTCCCCGCTTGGTGGATGGGAGGCCCGACATGTAGTCCATTGAGATGGATTCCCATGGTCTGTCAGGAGTAGGAAGATGTGTGTACATGCCTTGATTCTTAGTGGTCAGTTTGGCAATAACATAGGCAGTGCAGGACGTAATATACTTGTCGACCTCCTGTCGAAGTTTCGTCCAGTAGAAATGTTTCTATAGCATTGCCACTATCTTTTCGACGTTGAAGTGTCATGCCACTCGAATGTAGTGGGCTTCATAGACTAGCTTCGCTCTCTCACTTGATGGAACATAGATATGGCCCAGATGACATAACAACCCATCCTAAAGATGGAAATTATTGACAACTGCATTTGCACCCAACATTTGGTAGGTGGTGGCGAAGTCAGGGTTTGTCTCATAGAGTTGGGGCCATCCAGATGTCTCATGGCTGCAAGAGTCTAGCACCGTGGTGAGTGCCACGACTGGCAGTCTACTGAGGCAATCAACAATGTGATTGGTGCTTCCTGTTTTATACTTGACGTTGAGGTGGAATTGCTGCAAGTATGTGGACCACTTTTGATGGCAGTCATTCTGCAATTTTCCCTATGTTTGCATGAACTGTAGTGGCTTATGATCAGTGTGGATGACTGTATCCTTCCCAAGAATGTAATGTCTCCACTGGCAGCATGCTTGCACAATGGAGTACATTTCTTTGTCGTAAGTAGGGTACTTACGGATAGTATTTGACAGTGTCTCACTATGATAGGCCACAGGGTGGCCATGCTGAGTGAGAACGGTGCCGACAACATAGTATGAAGCATCTGTCTCGATCTCAAAGGGATACTACAGGTCTGGTAGTGAAAGTACTGGGGGTGAGCACAAGCGTTGCTTCAAATCATTGAACGCTTGTTGTTGGGACCAGCCCCACGCAAATTTTGCCTTACCACCACCCCTATTTATTTGGATGAGGGTCCATGCAATATGGGAGAAACCCAACACAAACCTACGGTAGAAATTAGCAAGTCCCAAGAAGTTCCGAAGCTCAGTGAGTGTTGTTGGGGTTGGCTAGTCACGGATGACTTGGATCTTGGCTGGATCCACATGTACGCCATGCTTATCAATGATGTAACCCAGGTGATGGACCCTGTCCATGCCGAAGGAGCATTTTTCCAAGTTGGCATATAGCTTGTGCTGCCGCAGGGTGTGCAGAACCTACTGAATATGCTACAAGTGTTTGGCCCAAGTCTTGTTGTAAATTAGAATGTCATCCAGATACACCACTACAAAAGTATTGGTGAATGTTCGCAGGATATCGTCCATCATCCTCATGAAAGTGGCTGGAGCATTTGTCAAACCAAAGGGCATGACCAACCATTCAAAAAGTCCTTCCTTTGACTTGAATGTAGTCTTCCATACATCTGTTTGTTTTATCGGGACCTGATAGTAGCCAGACTTCAGATCAATCTTACTGAAGTATTTGGCCCCCGTGAGTTGATCAAGGAGGTCATCGATTCGGGGAATCAGGTACCAGTTTCTGACAGTGATTTTATTTAGAGCCCAATAATCAATACAGAGTTACCAGGTTCCATCTTTCTTCTGTACTAGCATGATTGGGCTCCCACAAGGTGATGAGATGGGATGGATGTGTCCCTTGTGGAGAAGTTCTTGGATCTGTCGCTTGATCTCCTCATTCTCTAACAAAAAGCAATGATAGACTGGCCCATTGGGAAGCGGTGCGTCGGGGGTTAGATCGATGGGGTGCTTGACCTGGCAGTGCAGAGGTACCCCTGTAGGTGAGGAGAGGATATCTGAGTATTCTTCCATGACCTTATCTACTTGCTTCTGCTGTGTGGAGAGTTCGACCGCAGAGACCATGGATGTGGCTGCGATCTTTCACTTATTCTAAGAGCGAATCACAAAGAAGACAAACTTCCTCGTCTGAGAGATGACCTTCCTGCATTGCTTAGCAGAGATCAAGAAAATAGCACTAGGTGGGACTGCCTCATGTATTCTATACAATTTCTTGTTTAAAGTAATAATAACACTACGAGGCCTGGACCCATATACAACATGATGTTTCCATAAATAAGGTTGGCCTAAAAGAACATCACACAATACCTCCTCTTTGAAGGGCTTGATGTTGTACAAGAGTCAGCACTGTTGGCTGACACAGAGATCGCTTCCTTGGTGGAGCCATCCAATGGTGTAGGGTTGTGGGTGTGGCATTGTTGGCAGGGTCAACCGCTTGACGACCTACGGGGTGCCTTTTACCCACATCTGTGAATGGAAGAGGCACTCTCCTTCTTCTGGCTCGTCTGGTTCACCAGGCTGGAGCTTGGTGGTAGCAACGGTGGCACAGGGTTCCGCATCAATGATCCGTCTTCCCCTTTCTGGTTCTGTCTCGGAGTTAGAATCCACATCTGATTCAGAGGTTTTCACTTCGGCCACTAGTGACTGCTTTGAGCGATAGTCAGCAGTGTTATGCCAAGGGCTCTTATGGAAGTTGCACCACTTCCCGGTTTCTTTCTTTGTATTTTTGGTGTCCTTCTTTGCTTTCAGCTTGTACTGGTTGTCCTGATACTGTCCATCTTTGCTCTATCCTTTGTTCTGTGGGTTGGGGCTGCCATTTCTTGGCTTTTGTTGTGAGGGGTTCCCAGGCCCAAATTGTCGCGTCTTTTGTTTGAGCTTCTGCTCGATTTTGATGGCATATCGGTAGGCCGCACCCAAAGATGAGATGTCCAGAAATTCCATTTCAGTCTGGATGTATCTATGCAGAGCACTGCGATACTTGAGCACCGGATGTTGCTTCGAATCTTTGATACCCAACTTGGTGCACAAGGTATGGAAGATATTTGTGAAATTTGGCACTGCTTGGTCTCTTTCTTGCCGCAGTGTGGTCCATTTGGTATACAGGTCGTCATAACTTTCGACAGGGTAGTATTGTTCCTTAATAGCATCCCTGAAGAATTCCCAGGTGGTCATGACTGAAAATAATGAGGTTTGCTCTGTTTCCTTTTTCTCACAGAAATTTTCCCACCAATCTTTGACATGGGGAACGGCTTTGAGGAGCGCAAAAGTAATATTTTCTCTATTCAAAAATTTATGAACAAAAAAATACCCTTCTAGTAGATTCAACCACTTGTCTACAACATCTGCATCTATCTAACCTTCAAATATAGGAATATCAAAGTTTATTTGTACCTTGAAGGGGGCGATGCTTCTGTTCAAAGAAGATGTGTTGCCTGTTGGTAGTCGCCAAAGGATTTGCGCGAAACTATCCATCATCTCGTTCCTCTGTTGCGTGAGGGCTTCCTCAATCAACAGTTTGAAATGATCTCCTGTACCGTCATCTTTTTTTTCTCCTACCATGGGAGGTCGCTTGGGCGTGTGAGAGATTCTGTCCTCAAGAGAAACAAGCTCGAGACCCAACTCTTTGTACTCCAACCTCGTTGGGGGCATGCATTAAGATGACAAGGAGCAGACCGCTCTGATACCACTGATCTGGATTTTATGAGTAGAATGAAATGAATACAGATTATTAATAGGTGCTTAACACAAAATAATAGAGATACAGTAAAACTAGTTTTCTATTCAATAACGAAATAAGCTGAAACTGTAAAATGCAGCAGAAACAAGCTTGCTGGAATGGTGGCAGCTTATCTCTAAGAAGAGATGTGACGGAAGCACGCATTCGCATGAAGAAGATTACAATGAGGCTCTGAAGGCCTTTTTACAATAAGCAAGAATTCCAAAATTCCTAGACATCCAAAAACCTAACCCTAGGAGATGAAGCGCCAAAAGTCATGTGGGCCTCGTTTGGGTAAGTTAGTACATCAACTTCTTGGGGTCGTAACTTTTGCATACAATCTCTGTTTTAGGCATGTGATAGCCCGTTGGAAAGGTAACGTCGAGGAGATTCATTTTTCTGGATCAGTCATGCCTTAGACTATCATTTATGAGCTCGATACCGAAAAACCTTCATTTAGGCCCTCAAAATGGCCTTGGAAGTTAAAACTGCTAAAAATAGTAAATTGCCAAAATTATCAGAAAACTGTTTTGAGCCAGTTGGAAAAGGTGGGTGGCCACCGATATTCATCTGGATCAAATTGTGAGACTTATACTTGATGTTTATTAACATTACAATGTGGAGTAAAAACCCACATTCACCAACCTTCACCCATGACCATGATTATACACTTGCAGGTGTTTCCTCCCAATCACACCTTGCAATATGACTTAACCAGTCACTTAAAAACTCCTAATATTTTAGATGTAAATGACTCGAGAGTATTAACTCACCACTCCTATTCTCAAAGCTTTACCACCTAAACTACTAATGGTGTTTTAAAAAGAAAAATAATTTAATTTGTTTAAGATCATGCATCAATTTTAATGGTTGTTGATTTCTTAATAAGGTAACATAAGTGAAAAAGGTTACATTTAAAAAAGATAGTTTAAACTTTTTAAACGGTGCTTAAGGTCAAAATTTTGCAAATGAAAATCTCTTTGAATGAAAAAATAATTTCAATTAAATTTTTAACATCACAAATTTACATTTCTCTATTGAAACGATGAAAAAAGAAAAGAAGTCTTGTCAATATAAAATGCAATGCAAAGTTTACATAAACCATTTCAATACTCTAAGCAAAAATTTGACATAAAACCATACTCTAATTGTAATAATTTTGTTTTTTTAATCTTAAAAATAAATGACCATTTAATCAACTTTATTTTTGAATGTTACTTAAATTCTTCAAATTACCAATACACCTTAAATATTATTATTTCTTATGTTGCTTTTTTCAACCATGAAACGAAAAAATTCAAATTATATAATGCTAATGCATCGAGAAAAAAACCGCAAATATTATTATTTTCTTATGTTGATTTTTTCAACCATGAAACAAAGAAATTCAAACCATATAATGCATCAAAAAACTGCAAAATTCTAAAATTCCTCAAATTACCAACACACTGTTATATGAATGGAATGCAATAATACATATTGTTGAATCTTTTCATTTCTTATTTTTATTTTTTTTTATAAAAAATTTATAGAACAATGAAACATAGAAATTCAAACCATAAAATGCATCGATGAAAAAATCGCAAGATTCTAAAATAGTAACTTGAAACTTTTTTTCAAAGCTCAATTGAAAAACACTTTGCCCTTTGCCCTTTTGGAATTCATATTATTCTATAAAAACTCAATTGTGCAACAAAAAAACCACATATTACTGATTTAAACATAGTTTGTAATTTTGTAACATGCAATCCTTAACGGTGGTATAGAGAATGAAAACATGTGAATGTTCATGTTTATATACACTTTGAGTAGTAATCAAAAGACATAAACCTTTTAAAAAAGAAAAGAAAGAACTACAAATTGAAATGGTTGGATTTTCTAAAGAAAGAACTACAAATTGAAATGGTTGGATTTTCTAAAGAAAGAATTATTCCATATGACTACTAGGTAGAAAAATAACAAAGAAGAAAACAAAAAGTAGGTGGGATAACACCAACCAATGATAAAGTAAAAATTCCCAATAATCCTATCATAGTGGAGTCACCATTCCCATTACCTAGTAAGAATTCCCATGGGAATGACTTTTAATAAGAAGATGATAAAATATATCAATGTTGGATTTCGAATCAATAAGTAAAAACACAGATATCAAGAAAAGAGAATCTAAAGTTGGATGCTAAGTACTTTTTATTTGAAAACAATTGTCACAAATTATATATTCTTTTTTTCACATGGGCCTATAAGTTCCATTTGCTTCTAATCTCATCTCAAAGCCACACAAAAGACCACTGGTGTAATGATTCTCACTGGGAGTTGTCCCTTCCTATGAGTGTATCCCTTGTTAACTTTACCAACCACAACAATTTAATTTGTTTCTAATTTGTTTTTTCAATGTTTGTGAGTCATTTATACATATAATATGGTTGAATTGGTTGAATGTTAGTTACCTTACATTCTTCTTACCAGAATCTTTAGAGGGGTAGGTATCCTCTATTTTATTAAATTGGGTATTATTATTAAATTTGATATTAATAATAAGGTGATAGGTTCAAATTTAGAGGGTGTGGGGTGGGGTGTATACACTTTTGTAGACTTTAACAAACAAATTGTTACACAGAGGAAGTCCTTTATCCAATAAATAAGGGATCTCATACACTAATTTGGTGTTGGCTTGACTATGACCTTAAAATTAAATTATTATTATTTTTATAAATGCACCCCTTCCTAATTTTGAATATAACCTATATAAAGATACACAGATTTTAGTCTTGGGTCTCATTATATACCAAAGAGGAAGAATGTGGTAACTATAGTTTGAGTGGGTCTAATGGTTAAGAACATGTGTTTCCTCCTAGGAAGTCACATGATCAAATCTAGAAGGGGGTAGGGTATGTACACATTCGTAGACTTTAACAATCAAATCGTTGCACGGAGGTCCCTTGTCCCACAAACAAGAGAATCTCATACACAAATTCGGTGTCTAACTTAACCATAACCTTAAAATTAAATTATTATTATTATTATTTACTACATGAAAACTTGTAACGATAATACCTTCAATAAACTTGCGCTAAATATAATTATATTTACAATTATGTATTATTATTATTATTAAAACACACAAGCATGGTTTGTTGAATACTACCATTTCTATTCCTTATCGATCTTAACAACTTTCTACACCATTTCTCTTCATTATCCATCGAATTTATTATATGGCTAACAACAAATACATGAAGCACGACTAGTAGGTATGGAGCACGATTAATAAAACATATGTTGATGGCATATTTGCATACAATACAATAATAGCATGCAACGGGGCAAGAATTCATTTTACAACCTAGTCTTCTTAATTCTTAATTAGCATGATAATTAAAAAAAAAAACATTTGAATACTTAAAGGATTATTTTTGGACAAAATTAAAAATGAAATAGATACGATGTAATATTATTTTAATGTTGAAATTATTAAATGTTGGAATTATTAAGTCTTACGTGTCTTATGGGAGATCATATTTGTGATTTTTTATTTTATTTTATTATTGGTCATCGTGAGGTAGAGTTTTTCTCTACTTAATGAGTCTGTTTCTATGTTTTAGGAAGTTATTGGATCTAGTTGGATATAATAGGTTCTCTCCAATCAGTTGACCCCTATTTTTGAGTGTGGCTGAGATATTCTCTCAACAATTTGTTAGTTTGCTAAAATAATGTTTCTATCTTGAGGCAAAGATTGATGTATTTATAACTATACAATTATTTGCTGATAGTGTACGAGAACACTCTATAGAGATTTTGGTTTGTGGAAATAATGTCTACTCTCCCATTTCTCTACATGGTATTGTTGGCAGCCAATTCAATTTTTTCCTTGCTCTATCAGCTGCCTACACCTATGTCTTCTGAACTTCAAATTGTCGTCACATTTTTGCAAATAGACGATATTTTCATTTCTTGCAACATTTGCAAATTGGTCTCCATTTAGTTTTCACGACTGTAAGCGTGAAAACTCCTCCATCGTTATTTGAACTGTCATGATCTTTATCGATATTTTGAGTGGCAC